>JBBBDQ010000467.1:2330000-2490000 GCA_037127315.1 Ascarosepion bandense
GTACTGGGTACCCAGTGAGGATCGAACTCATTACTCAGTTATAATGATTCTAGCGAGGCAAGCTTGCTAACCATTACACCACACGGGGACGCCCATCTTGTATATCAGTTAGGTAATAAATATATTTGGTATTCTATGCCAGTTTTATAATCTAAGATGCTTGGATTAAAAATGTGTTCCATTATCATAGGACACCCTGTATATCTATCTCTCTCTCTCTCTCTATATATATATATAATGGATTCTCCCGTCGCGTTCAACGTATGAGGGTCCAACCTTTTTCCAGCAAGACAACCACACAGAGATTTGTTTATAGTGGTGAAGGCATTGTGTAGTACCATCCACACTTCTTGGAACTGCTGATAACAAACAATTGGTACAGATGACTGCCACAGATCGCACGAACAGCAGACCTCAATTATTTAACCCATAATTGGAGGGAACGAACGGATTAATACCTTTCCCAAGGGTACCAGTGCGCAAGTGAATGCAGCGTGCTCGACTGAAATTGGAACTCGGCTCACCGATTTCCCCCTCCAAGCCGACATCCACCGCACCCCAACGCACATCCGTGAATGCTAACAGCACCTGGTATTCCCAAGTGGTCACCCACCTAAGTACTGACCAGGCTCAACGTTGCTTAACTTCGGTGATCGAGCGGGAACCGGTGTATCCAACGTGACATGACCGTCATATATATATATATATAGATATATATATATATATATATCTATATCTATATATATATATATATATATATATATATATATATATATATATATATAGTTTCAATGCATCCTATATTTATGGGTTAAAGTGGGCATTGAAGTCAACACACAGAGGAGATGGTCTGTTTCAGACTGTCATCTCTGGGTAAAAGGAGTTCAATATCCACTTTTACGTATATATATATTTAGCGGCTTGGTTGCAGAAGTCGTTGCTTGGGGAGGCACTATCCTATGGGCAAAGGAGCTTGGATTACTTCCACCACGGAATTCGTGAGGAGCGGCGCACTTCATTGAGCTTAATTCGTTACCTCTTCATCACCAGGGCTCGTGGTGCAGTTGGTATAACATCAGCTTAATAACCAAAACTTTCTGGGTTCGATTCCTGGTAGTGGATGCGCACTGCTGATGGGTTCCAAATATAGGACAAAACGGCCGTCCAGTGCTTTCTGCATTCTGTTGAGGTTGAATATAAAGCTCGATGATTTACTTAATAATATATATATATATATATATATATATATATATAGTCTTTGGATGACTGTTATATATATCTAAACTTATTTACAAATAGAACTTTGTCTGTGTGTGTGTGTGTCCGTTACCTATAGGCTCCGAAACAGCTGAACCAATTTTCTAGAAAATTTACACAGTTGTACTATAAGCGTCTGCAAGTATTCTTAGTTAGGTTTTGTGTCAAGGTACCCCTGATAAATATCGAAAATCAATAATCGAAAAAATCGGGTTATAGAAGGAGTGGTCCGATTTTAATCAAATTTGATACACTCATAGACAAAGACATAAGAAATGATATTTAGAAGTTTCAAGGTTGCAGTTCTTACAATAGTGCAGAAAATCAATAATATATATATATATATATATAAAAGGCAAGATGTTTGTGTTTATGTCTGTTTATCTGTCTGTATGTCCTTTATACAAATCCACAATTTTTATCTGATTCTCACTAAACTTCACACAAATATTCTTTAGGCTGAGTCTGAGCTCCAGAATCATGGATTAGTTTTAAAGCTTTCATTAGACCCAAGCAATACCGGGCTATACTGCTAGTATATATACATACCTTTTCTTTTTCATTTTCAGTATACAGATAATCATGGCTCTCCACAACTTTCTGTCCTTTTTAGCCCTTAGTAAATTTAGTCCTTTTGCTATATCACTGACTGCCAACAATACACACAAGCTTTTGAAGTAGGATATGGGCTGCTTTCTTCTAGTCCTCTTGTCTTCAATACGTCCTCTGAGTGTCAAGTTTTCCCAGCACCCCACCTCTTTGTTATGTGTTCCAGAACTTTCAATTGTCTTCCTCTGATGCTAAATATAAGTGTAATTTTCATTTTCATTTTTTCAAAAATTTAGTCATTACTCACATTTTTGGTCCATGGTATTCTCAGCTTCTATTCCATAAAAACCACATTTTTGTTGCTTCAAGTTCCTTCTCCATTTGTAATGGAATTGTCCAGCATATTTTTGTTTCTCGATACTTTGTTTTCAACGAGTAGTTTTTAACCTTTTCGTCTTTAGCATCTTTTTCTAAATATTTGCATGAGATGGTCCCCCACCCAAATAACGTTAAAACTGCACTGGTATCGGAGCAGAACTAATGCTCTAGTTTTAATGACATGTGTTTTTATTTTGTCATATAATAACAGCACCAACCATCAGAATTAATCTGTGGCAGAAATAACCTAACAGCATTCACTGGATCAGAGCATTAGATGCTACCAGACTTTAACTCACAGTTTTTTGTTTCGTACACATACAGAAAAATGTTTATGATTAAAAAAATGTAAATATGTCATCAAGTAATAAAAAGTGGTAATCTAAAGAAAAATTAGTCAAAGTAAAAAAAAAATATGTATACATATATACGTATTCTTGCTTTCCTGATGGCTACAACCTCCAGAAATTTAAATACAAAGTCAATACTCATCTACTAACCTCTGGACTCTAGCTCTCTCCCCACCCCTGTATAACCCTCCCTTTCTCTCCACCTATGTATCTGCCATCGCACCTGCTTTCTCAGCTTTCTATTGTTCATTTCCAACTAGGTTGTACTCCTCACTCTTTTCTAATTAATCTTTTTACATTTATGTAGCCCCCTGCACATCAGTGGCGTTTCCGCCTTGCTTGGGGTGAAATGATTAAAAAAAAAAAAATGTACAAAAAATATTCACAAAAAAAATGGTCGAATTCCCTTCATTTTAATATCTCGTGACTTTGCACTACACATAAAGAAATTCTAAAAACTAAAATATTCTGTTGATCTTTTGAAATGATTTGTGAGCATCTTTGTGGTTGCCAACACTGTTTTGTTTATAGATACGTAATTTAGAATAAAGCTCATTTCGTCTTTTCGCCTTGATAAAGTCCATCAGAAGACAAAACACGTAGGTGATTTAAAATACAGTCTTCCTCTTGTCTTTATTTTATTTAACCATCCTGTCCTTAATCTCAGATAATAACTGAGTCAAAACAGATCTGTCTGTGGCTGACAATATTTACGCTGTCACACCCTGATTGAGCACTCTGGAAAAATAGTAGACTTTGATAAACAGTAGCTACTCTGGCAGGTAAGCATCGCTCATTCAGTGAAATGAATTAAAACGCTCTAGCTATTGGGTGCGTATAATGATATGTGCTAAAACGTCTGCTTACTTCCACCGAATGTCCATAGCCCAGGGGTAAAGTCGCCGACTGACGCCATTTCGGTCGAGTTTCAGTCCTGGGTAAAAAAGCAATCAGAGTCTAACCGTACTGATGAGCTGTGATACGACGAAACAGATCTGTCTGCGGATGACAATATATATATATATATATATATATATATATATTATAAATTATGTTTTAGAACATGTACATAATTTTTTGTATATAAAAAAAAATTATGTACATGTTCTAAAACATAATTTATAATAAATATTCAAAGCTCTATACATTATATATCAAGCACTGTTTTAAATTAATGTTTTGGACGGTGAAAAAAATTCTTTCTTCATTCTGTACTCACTGATATATATATATATATATATATATATACATATATGTAATGCATATAAAATATATATATACAAATATGTTTATTTAAATTTATTTGTTTAAACATTATTTTACATTAGATTATTATATTTTATATAAGATTTCATAATATAAGTGTATATATAAAAATGTATATAAAATATATTTATTTACAATTTTATATAAAATGTATGTATATATAAATGTATATATAAAATGTATATATATATATATATATATATATATATAATGCATATATAAAATACATATCTGTATAAAAATATATATATATAATGTGTGTAAAATGTATATGTATAAAATAAATGTATACATCAAATGTATATAAATTTATGTGTATATAAGTGCATATATAAAATGTATATATATAAATGTATATATATAAATGTATATAAATATATATATATTTATATATATATATAAATGCATATTAAAATATATATAAAATGTATATAGAATATATATATATATATATATATATATATATATATAATGTATATAAATTTAGGAACGTTTTGTAATTTGCTTGAAGCGTTGTATATATTAGGTGTATAGTTAGGTCTTGAAGGCTATCACAATGCATTTGCTGAAATA
Source organism: Ascarosepion bandense (assembly GCA_037127315.1). NCBI lineage: Eukaryota > Metazoa > Mollusca > Cephalopoda > Sepiida > Sepiidae > Ascarosepion > Ascarosepion bandense. The sequence continues at coordinate 2,334,374 of JBBBDQ010000467.1, forward strand.
AAGGAAGGTAAAGAAGGTGTTGGGCATTACCTATTTATTATTCATTGAAATTTCCCTCATAGGTACACACACGCACATACATATTCACTACAATTAATGACAGCAGTAGCAGCTAAGGATGACCATTCTTTGAAAGGCACAATCCAGGACAAACATGTAAACAAGCTCTCCTACCATTCTGAAGATGAGATTTTGATCTCGAAATATAATGAATACTAAATAGGTAATACCCGACACCTTCTTTACCTTCCTTTATTTTACCAAATGCATTGGGATAGCCTTCAAGACCAAACCATCCACCATATATAAATTTGTATATAAATATAAATATATATATAAAATGTATATAAAATATATATATACAAATGTATACATAAAATGTGGCACAAAAAATCTCAATGCACGTTTAAAAAAAAGAAACCTTCTAAAATGCTAGACAATGTATAAATATAATATTTCAAATGGTCAGTGAGGTTTTTATACTTAAACACAAACTTTAAATATGAAGCAAATTGCTCTACTCTTAATAATGTGCACTTTTATCAATAATCATCATCATCATCCTCACCATCATCATCATCAGTTTCTTGACTGCTTCACTCGTCAGAGATTACAAAAGGGCAGAAGAAATAGACAATTTCCTTTGAGATATTCTGTCGGTGGTGGCTTTAAAAAATTCCAGCAGTATCATGTCCGCTATTTGATATTTTTTGACCGACTTTTGCATTGGCATCCCTGCTTGTGTCCACCTTCAACAGTGCCTTGCATGATAATCTTGCAGAGGATATGATGTGGCCAGACCATTCTATCTTCCAACGTTTAATAGTGGTAAGAAAAGATTTCTGTCAGCCCACAATCCTTTTGAACTTGCCCAGTGTATAGTAACTTATTTAGTGTGCTTGAAATTTGTATGGATTCTGATGTTGCTCTTCAATATTCTTTTTTAGTCTGACCATCACTGATTTGGCCGTGGCAACTGATGTGCTGATTTCTGCATTGCAGTTGGCATCTTTTGTCAGGGTTGCTCCCAAGTATTTCAATTTGGAAGCTTCTTCTTGTAGAAATATAACCTGGCTCTTGCGTAATGGACAAGTCTACAACTAGATTGACTTCTTTTTGGTTCTGCAACACAAGTCCAGTGTCAATAAAGTGAAGACCGCAACATTCCCTGGTGTGGACATTGTCAATGATGACAATATTCTAATTAAAGCTGAAAACTTAGCATTGCTCTAAGAGCCCCTGCATCCGTTTGACCTTGAGAAGCGGAAAAATCCTGAAGTCACTGAAGTTTTCCAGGCCCAAGTCAGCAGCAAGTTTACAGCCCTTAACCTGCTTGACAGCAAGATAAACACTTGTGCATTCAACATTAAAGAATTTCTACTCACAACGACTGACGAGGTTCTTGGAAATCCACAGAAGAAAATTTGCCCATAAATATAGCATTTCTAAAAACTATATTTTTATCATATATGTATTTATATATATATATATTGATAATTTTTCAGATGTTATATATATTATTGTTTTATTTCTGCACAGAGAGATAAGTGCAGACTACTTTCATTCAAAAGAAATATGAAAGACCTTTTCACTCATCTAAGAAATGAATCAACACAAAAGAATCTGGTACAATTACATTGAAAAAGCATTGAATTTCTAATTCATATAATTTGCTGTTTAAATCTTTGAAATTTCAGTTTGCCTATTCAGACATTATTGACTTTTTGTGTGTTCACTTTTAAAAGCCCCAATTAATGCTTCAAGAATTGTAATAAGGGAACTTGTATTTATTTTACATTTTTTTTTTTAAACGATTTTCATTAGCTTTTCCTATGGAACAAAATGTTACATAATTTCAATACGGCAAATAAAGAAAAAGATAAAATCTCAAAAGAAAAGTGTAAATGGACTAAGAATGGGCACTTTCTTTCTACCTAATCTCATATACAAGTATGTTTTCATGCATATGTATGCATATTTCAAGTTGAAAGGTTCACAGCTGTATATATTTACATATATGAAAGTGTAAAAATATTTGAAGATATATGTGTACATATATATATATATTTCTTCAAATGAAGAAGTGAAAGAACAGGTAGATTAAAGCATACTTTTCAAGCATTTACTTTTATAAAGATTGCTCAATACAAAGTAGAGCTTAATATAGTAATTTTGTTATTACAATGGTTTATAAAAGAATTATATCACTACACAAAAATTTTCATGTTTCAGAACAATACTGTTCTTCTTCAGGTGATATTTTATAACAAATGGTAAAAATGATTTATTTAGAAAATATAAGATAAATTTATGGTTATTTAGAAAATTAGGGAATGGTAGTTGAAGAATATGCTTGTAGGTGTCTTAATATTTTTCATTCAAAAATGAGAATTAGGTTGAACTATGAAGTTGAAAATTTGGGTCGCGAAAGGCAACAGAGTAGCCTGATGTCACAGAATGACACTTTTTAATTTTGCCTGGGTAAGATACATAGTTGGACCATATATTATTTAAATGGGTAGATGATAATTTTTAACAGCGAGATGGATTTCAGGTATTTTGTAAATGTGATTTTTTATTAGATCATGAGTTAAAGGGGCTGGAAAGTTTAGGTTAGAATTAAATAATTATGGTATACTAAGATATATTGTAGTTATGAAAACCAAATAAGTATTGTGTGGGTAGTACTGAGTTGAGTTGTGATAATGTTTAGTGCCAAGATTAGTAGTTTTACTGATAAAAGGTATCTTGTCAAGCAGTTTTTTTTTATCCTAAAGTGCTTGATATCAGGGTAGAGATGGAGTGTTAATGGGATTAATTCAAAGAAGTTTGTCACTTAACTGAGCAGGTTCATGAGGACACCATTATGATGTCATCACTCATCAGAGATGAGTTTTCAATTTCCAGATCAAAAACTCAGCCCTGATGAGTGACAAACCTGCTCAGTTATATGATAAACTTCTTTGTACTAATCATGTATTAATATATATATATATATATAGGTAATGATGTCAAGTCCATGAATGGCAAGAATAATCCAACAAGATCTACTTAATATTACGTATTAAGTTTTAGATCTGTATAGAAATCTCAAAGAATGTTATCCAGAGCAATAGGATATTTATAAAGGAAAACTCAACACATCATTTAGAGTGATGTGTTGAGTTTTCCTTTATATATATATATATATATATATATATATATATATATATATATATGTGTGTGTGTGTGAGTTTGTAAAAGCGTGAAACCCGGGGTCACAAACTCACACATATCTATATGAATATGTCTGCTCTATCACTGATATTGAGCGCTTTTAAACAAGTACCACACATATATAATATGTAAACAGTGTAATATATATAACAAATTGCATATATATTTATATTGATATTTATAATTATATACATACACTTTTCACACACACACACACACACACACACACACACACACACACACACACACATATATATATATATATATATATATATATATATATATATATTTGAGAGAATGAAGACAGAGAGAATAATCCAAAAGATTTTATTGAATTAATATAAATTATCACTTAGATAGAAATCTTATTTTGCAATTGTGGAATGTTTAATTTTTGTAAATATAAATCAAATTCATCCTATGTAAGGTGGTAAAGCCACTAAGACAGAAGGTGTTACTGGGTATAAGGGAATAAAAAAACAGAAGCATTACTGATGAGTGAGAACAATAGAAGAGTAATCAGGAAGACAGTAGAAAATGACTGACATTGCATTTAAATTTTTGAACATCAAACTTGGCTGAAAAACAAGAAGCTGGAAGAGAGTTCCACAAGCAAGTGTGAGGGAAGAAACTATTAGCATAGAACTTATGGTTATATCTTATTCAGCTACAATCCAATGGGACCTTGTTGCCAATCAAGTACTATAATTAAATTCTCCATTCTAGGTACCATGGCAAAGAGCTCATCCAAAAAACATGATGAAAGAAAAAGCAGAGGGAAGCAAGTTTACAGTGATAGAAAGATGATTGAACCCGAGACACCAGGTCAGGACCATTAATATTGCTTATTCTTCTTTGGATTTTATCATGAATCTCTAAATATGAAACTGGGTCACAGTTCCATATGTGGCAACAATATCCAAAGCATGAATGATAGACTTATAGATATATAGGATAGATTCAAGAGAGGAAAATTGTTTAGCATGATAGAGCAAACCAACTTTCTTAGCAGCTGAGCAGGCAATGGATTAATATAAACTTGTTCTTTAATGTCAGCCAAGAATGTTTACTTGAGAAGCCACAATGAGTTACTCTCTTGGAGGTTAGTATCAGCCATGTTTATGGAAGGCACAAAGGGATCTCTCAGATGATTAATAGAGAGCAGTTTTGTTTTAGAGGGGTTAGATTTAACAAGCCATCTTTTGTCCATGTTAATAACAGAATATAGGTTCTTTTTTAGATAAATTGACAATTTGAATTTATTAATCTGATCAGCTTCAATATCAAGACAAAAGTAAATGGTTGTTTCATGAGTATAAATATCAAGTTATAAGCCGATGTCATCAGGAAGAACAAAGTACAATACACACACACACACACACACACACACACACACACAGGTATGTATTGTGATCTTTTCTGGTCCTATCACATGAATGTCACAGCCTCAAATGAAAAAGTAAGCAACTTTTATCTAAACTTCTACTGTCAAATTTTTACAACCTTTGGCAAGATGCAGCTTCATTTGTTATCTGAAACTCTTGGAAAATTGCAGCCTCTTGTTCATATGTGAAACACTTAGTAAAATGCAGTCACATGTACTTATTTGAAATCCTGAGCATGATGCAGCCACAATTTTTATCTGAAACAATTAGCATGATGCAGTCTTAATTCTTATCTGAAACACTTAGCATTATGCAGCCTCAAGTCTTATTTAAACCCCTTAGTATGATGCAGCATCAGTTCTTATTTAAAACCCTTAGCACGATGCAGCCTTAATACTTATCTAAAACACTTAGCATGATGCAGTTTCAATTCTTATCTGAAATGCATAGCATGACGCAGCCTTAAATTTTATTTTAAACACTTAGCATTATGCAGCCTCAAGATTTATCAAAAACTCTTACCATGATGCAGCCTCAATTCTTATATAAAACCCTTAGCAGGATGCAGCCTTAATTCTCATCAAAAAACATTAATCATGATGCAGCTTTAATTCTTATCAAAAACCCTAACCATGATGCAGCCTCAATTCTTATCTCACACACTTACCATGATGCAGCATCAGTTCTTATATAAAGCCGTTAGCAGGATGCAGCCATAATTCTTACCAAAAACCCTTACCATGATGCAGCCTTAATTTTTATCAAAAACCCTTACCATGATGCAGAATTCAGTTCTTATCTAAAGCCGTTAGCAGGATGCACACCATAATTCTTACCAAAAACCCTTACCATGATGCAGCATCAGTACTTATCAAAAACCCTTACCATGATGCAGCATCAGTTCTTATCTAAACCCTTAGCAGGATGCAGCCTTAATTCTTATCAAAAACCCTTACCATGATGCAGCATCAGTTCTTATCAAAAACCCTTACCATGATGCAGCATCAGTTCTTATCTAAAACCCTTAGCAGGATGCAGCCTTAATTCTTATCAAAAACCCTTACCATGATGCAGCCTTAATTCTTATCAAAAACCCTTACCATGATGCAGCATCAGTTCTTATCAAAAACCCTTAGCAGGATGCAGCATCAGTTCTTATCTAAAACCCTTAGCAGGATGCAGCCTTAATTCTTATCAAAAACCCTTACCATGATGCAGCCTTAATTCTTATCAAAAACCCTTACCATGATGCAGCATCAGTTCTTATCAAAAACCCTTACCATGATGCAGCATCAGTTCTTATCTAAAACCCTTAGCAGGATGCAGCCTTAATTCTTACCAAAAACCCTTACCATGATGCAGCCTTAATTCTTATCAAAAACCCTTACCATGATGCAGCCTTAATTCTTATCAAAAACCCTTACCATGATGCAGCATCAGTTCTTATCTAAAACCCTTAGCAGGATGCAGCCTTAATTCTTATCAAAAACCCTTACCATGATGCAGCCTTAATTCTTATCAAAAACCCTTACCATGATGCAGCATCAGTTCTTATCTAAAACCCTTAGCAGGATGCAGCCTTAATTCTTACCAAAAACCCTTACCATGATGCAGCCTTAATTCTTATTAAAAACCCTTACCATGATGCAGCATCAGTTCTTATCAAAAACCCTTACCATGATGCAGCATCAGTTCTTATCTAAAACCCTTAGCAGGATGCAGCCTTAATTCTTATCAAAAACCCTTACCATGATGCAGCCTTAATTCTTATCAAAAACCCTTACCATGATGCAGCATCAGTTCTTATCAAAAACCCTTAGCAGGATGCAGCATCAGTTCTTATCTAAAACCCTTAGCAGGATGCAGCCTTAATTCTTATCAAAAACCCTTACCATGATGCAGCCTTAATTCTTATCAAAAACCCTTACCATGATGCAGCATCAGTTCTTATCAAAAACCCTTACCATGATGCAGCATCAGTTCTTATCTAAAACCCTTAGCAGGATGCAGCCTTAATTCTTACCAAAAACCCTTACCATGATGCAGCCTTAATTCTTATCAAAAACCCTTACCATGATGCAGCCTTAATTCTTATCAAAAACCCTTACCATGATGCAGCATCAGTTCTTATCTAAAACCCTTAGCAGGATGCAGCCTTAATTCTTATCAAAAACCCTTACCATGATGCAGCATCAGTTCTTATCAAAAACTCTTACCACGATGCAGCATCAGTTCTTATCTAAAACCCTCAGCAATGCAACCACTTTTTCTCATCTGAATGGCTTTTTCTTTTCTGTCATCATCAGCCAGTATGGTTGTTCTCTCCTGACCTTTTCTGTCAACAATGAATATCCATGTAGAGAATTGCAGCAGAGTGAATTTTTTCTTTTTTCTCACCATCCCCAGAAAAAACTAGAGATGCTTGTGTTTAAAAATCCTGATTGTTCAGCAGTTTTTGAAATATTCACATCTAACTGCTTTTAAAATCATTTTGATCACATTTCTTTCCCATACTAAATGCATGAAATGATATTCAGCAGGTCAATATAATTATGTTTAAATGTCTTCTTTTTCTATGTTCCATATCCCTTCAGTACATAAATGATCATGGCCTTCCATGTCTCCCTATCCCTAGTGGCTTTTAGCATGATTTCTCCTATTACTCCACCCAAACCTCGCTCTGTCATCCACTTGCTCAGGCTCATCATGTTTGTTACCCACTGCTTTCCTCTGTCTCGCTTTCCTTCTACCTTAGCTGTGAGTATCAAATTCTTCAAGCTCACCTCCTCATTACATGTCCCAGGAACTTTAGGTATCTTTTCCTGATGCTCTGTATTAATTTTCTTTTCTTTTCCATCCTTTCCAAAATGTCATCATTGCTCATATGCTCAATCCATAATATCTGCAGCATCCTTCTGTAGAATGACATTTCAGTTGTTTCAAGTTTTTCCTTCATCTTTGATGATATTGTCCAGCATTCACTGCCATACTGAAGAACTGACACCACATAAAAATCCAGTACTCTCTTCTTTGTTTCTAGCAAAATTTTCCTGTTTCTGAATACTCTACTCAGCTTCTGGAATGCATCCTTCACCATACCAATTCGCCTTCAGATCTCAGTGTCACACTTTCCATCTTCTGTTAGAACACTTCCCAGGTATTTAAATTTTTGTACCTGCGGGATTTTAGTAATTGACATTTTGAGATGCTGTGTTTGCTGATAACTATGCATTATGTAGTTTATTTGTAGTCTTTTCTTCTAACTTTCTTCAGCTACCTTCTTTAGCACTTTTTGTAGTTTCCCCTCTGTGTCTGCTATCAGCACTGTATCACCACTGTATCTTATGTTGTTCAGATTGTGGCCACTGATGATGAATCCTGGCATAACTTCTAGGGTCTTCATAAAAATCTCACTGTACAAGATGAATAGATCAAAAGACATATCCTTTTCTTACACCCTTTTGTATCTTTTTATATCTACTGAATTCGTTTCCTGTTCATATGCAGGCAGTTTGCAGCCAGTAGAGGTTCTTGATTACTCTAATGTCTGTCCCAAATATGTCAAGGTTGCTGAGCATTTCTATCAATTATTTGTGGCATATTCTGTCAAATGCCTTTGCATAGTCCATAAAAAATATGTACACATCTTTTTTCATTTGTACTGCCCTTTCCTGAGCATAAATATTGTCTTCCTTGTTCCAGTGTCCTTGACAAAACTGCACTGTTTTTGTCTGATCTCTGGTTTGATTTGCTTCGCACTTTATTCATCAGGCTTCGGCTGATGAGTTTTGTTATGTGGCTCATTAAACTGATTGTTCAGTGGCATTCTCATTTGTTTTCACCTTGTTTCTTAGGCAGAACTGAGAAAATTGATCTGCTTAGCTTGTCTGGAATTACACCATTTTTGTAGATTTCATTAATTATTTCTGTAGTTTTCTCTATGCTGAAATCATTCTAAGGCTATCAGCATCTCTATTACAATGTCGTATGTTTCAGCTGCTTCATTTCTATTCAGTTTGGCCATTGCTGCTTCCACTTCACATTTTAATATTTCTGGTTCATCAGCATCTTTGTTTATTGTCAATTGCTCTCTCTTGTCTTGGAAGAGTTCTTTTATATATTCTTTCCGTCACTGGAGTATTTCCTGTTTCTCTAATATGATTCTTCCATCTTTGGATTTTATACACCCTGTTGGGGAGCATGTTCTTTGTCCTGTTAGTTTCATTATTTCTTTATGAATATCTCCTTTATTAGTCTTGCTCAATCTCTCTGCTTCTACACATTTGTTGTTGAGCCTTTCTTCTTTAGCCTGTCTGCATTTGTTCCTTCCTTATTTCCTCTTATGGTTTCTTGTATTCCATTCCATGTCTTGGCATAATTTTCTGTCTCCTTTGCATCATGTCAACAATCTCTTCAGTCATCCACTCATTTTTTTCTTCTGCATCAGTGACAATGTTGTTTGCTGAAGTCACGAGTGTTTCCTTTCGTATGTCCAATTTTGTGTTTCCGTTCTCTATTTGTTCTTCGTATTATTTTTTCTGCAGGTTGAGCACATTCATAAGTGTGTTGTGTTGCAGTCTGGGTGCTGCACTAGGCGTCTTCAGTCTCTGAAGTTTCACCCTTAGTTTGCAGATGACTGGGAAGTGGTCACTTCCACAGTCGGCACATGGATAGATTTTGCATTAAACCACTGCACTTCTGCTATATCTATAAATTGCTGCCACCTCATTGGCTGATTAGAAATTTGTATAAAAAGGTATATTGTTCACTTTCTACTAAATAGGTGGATTAGTTTATAATTTTATAACAGTAGAAAATTTATCCCCCATTTTATGTCTGTATATTTATATGAATATTAATATATTTATATTAATATTTAATATAAATATATCCTGAAAATTCTGTCAATATCAGTTGGTTAATACCAGTTTTGTTCGGAAAACAATGATTTGCATGATAAAATTCAACATAATGATGTGTGTATGAGTGTGTATGAGTGTGTATGTGTGTGCATGTGTCTGTATGTGTGTATGTGTGTATATATGTGTGGCAGTGTGTATGTATATGTGTGTGCATATGTGTATGTGGGTGTGTGTATATGTTTGTGTATGTCTATGTGTATGTGTGCATGTGCATGTATATATTTGTATGCATGTGAATGTCTATGTGTATATGTTTGTTCATATATGTAGGTGTATGTGTGCATGTGTGCGTATGTGTGCGTGGACAGTTTCAAAGCAGTTTGATTAGTTAAGGCAATCTGCTTACAAAGATCTCATTTTACCGTATCAAAGTTTAGAGCTGACAAACATTTTAGCAGACAAAACCCATCAGGACGGCTGATCCAAAGATTAACAGACAGACACATTAGGATAAGTGCTGATGCAGGCAAATGGATCTATGCAAGGATTAGCAACAATCAGACAGCTTTACAACAGACAGACTGGATTAGCTGATCATGAAACTAACAGATGGCTGAATGAATCAGCACGTCATAAATGAGACTTCACAGATTTTACAAGTTGATTAAATGCCTTAGTTATTATAGCATTTTTACGCCCTGGACTACAACCATCATTTTGGAATAAGTCTTGCTTGCTAAATTATATTTCAAGAGGCTTTAGATGCTCATTAAGAAAAAGAAAATACATTTTCTAATGTACAAGATGAACAGTTGTAAATAAACAAAAAAAAAACAGTTCAAAATAAGAAAAGAAAAGAAAGAGTGGTTATTATATATATATATATAGTCATCTGCAGACAGATCTGTTTCGCTGTATCACAGCTCATCAGTACGGTTAGACTTCAATTGCTTTTAACCCAGGATTGAAACCCGACCAAATTGGCATCAGTTGGCGATTCTACCTCTGAGCTATGGGCGCTCGGTAGAAGAAGGCAGACTTTTTAGCATGTATATTATCATTATACATGCCCAATAGCTGAGAGTGTTCTAATTCACTGCAGAATGACGTTCTATGTAGGCAGAAATTTTTTGTTGAATTTTGGTACAATGTACTTCCTGTTATGAAAGTAATGAGTGTAGAAATACAATAGCGCATTACTTTCATTATCGGAAGTACATCGCCGGAAGTATCAGTAAATGAAGAAAAATTGACCAAAAATCTGCCAAAATTCATTCACATACGCAGTATGTCATTCTGCTATTAATTACATGACTTCATGAGAGTTACAAGAGAGAAAAAGTGCAAAATATAGTTTGTTTTTTTATGGACATTTAAATAAAAAAAGCTAAGTTTCTTCAATAACTAACAGTTGATTTGAGTTCAGCATATACATCTGCACAGAGATAATGCTATTTTGGATAAATTTGAAGGGGAAAAGCGTCGGGATTTACAATAAAAAATTTACGTTTAACAGTACCTTATTATTTTATTTTTTGTGAATAATTATGTCATCAAATAGTGAAGAATATATATATATATATCATCCCTATTATAAAAATACTGCTATATATTTATTTGTATATGTATATAGATAGTTAGATAGATAATGAACAGACTAAGATAGATAGATAGATAGATAGATAGATAGATAGATAGATAGATAGATAGATAGATAGATAGATTTTTCTGTTTTTCTGCCCTTAACAATCATTTTGTGCTTATTGACTTTATATAGCAGGTGTTTCTTGATAGCTATGCACACACTGAACCCCACTTATCTAAGTGAATTTTTCACAGTTGAGAGCAGCACTGGTTGCTATCAAGTAGAATTAAGTGCAGCTGCCAACTCTGGATCGGTTTCCTTTTTATTTCTTTTGTCCTCAACAATCAAGTGTTTATCTTCAGCAGCAATTGTTACTTTTGGTGATCAGCTATTTTATCTGTCATCATTTATGTCAGTTTCTAACTGCCTCTATAACCAATATTGCACATTGTATATAGAAATTTTCAACTTTTTGGCAATTTGTCTTTGAGAGTAGCCTTCTTTGAATAAAATTTCAATATGTGCCCTCTCCTCAATGCATAACCGCTTTGATTTTGCCATTTTGTACAAATTACTTCAAAGTTAAAAAATAAATAAAAAAAGCTATGAAAATACTGTCATAATGGTATACAATTTTTTTCTTTAATAGCTTATATTTGACTAGCTAAATGTTTTGTTTTCAACTTTAATCAGTGCTGAGTTAACATTTAGAAGCTGTATTAACATTTAACTTAGTTGAAAAGTCTACTAAGGTATTAATAGTGAAAACAAAATATTTATAATTTAGCAAAATGTATTGTAGACAGACAAATCCAAATTTGAACATTTTGGTTGTAAGAGAAGCCCAAAGAAAAACTGAAAAATAAAAGCAAATACACTGTTACTGAAATTTTAACTTTTACTTTTAAAAAAATCTCATTTAATTTTGACATAATTTACAAAAGTGTTTTGGGTCTTTGTTTTGTTGAAAAGTGATTTCTTTTCCAGTTTTACATAAATCAGATATTGTAGCATGTCCTTTTAAAAATCGAATTATATTGTTCTTTTTTTCCTGATTCCTTTGACTCGAATCAAATCAGCAGCCTGGTTACCTCAAAATGTGTATGTGAGAAGAAAGCCAAGAGAAAGACTGAATGATGAATGCGGGATTTGATCAGTTCAGCATATTGGTGTGTTTGTTATCGTGTTGTGATGTTTGAAAGGAGAGATGTGACTTATGCATAATTGGAAAAACATCACCTTTCAGCAAGACAAAAATCCAAAATCTTTTCGCTTCTTCAAACAGAGATAGCTACATATGTTTTTGTTTACAACATTAGTCAGTGCTGAGTTAGCATTTTAGAACCTGTATTAACATTAACTTAGTTGAAAACTTTGGTAATCTCAAAAGTTCTACTGAAGAGTCTACTGAAGGATGAAAAAAATTATACAGGGTGTCCATAAAGTCCGTGTGCACTTTAAAAAATTTATAACTTTATTTGTATTTGTGATCGAAATAATCTGTAAGAAATGTTATAAAGTTTAATGTACATAGTTTTAACTATAGTTATTGAAGAATTCTTTACCACAAAATTTGCAACAATAAAGTGCACACAAACTTTATGTATATAATTTTTTAAAGTGGGTTTGAGTTGCTATCCCTTTCTCTCTCTCTCTCTCTCTTATTAAATGGTGAAATTAATATGCCTGGTGCCAAACCCATCTATAAATATGAGCTGTCAGCTGTAGTGACTCGTTTTCTAAGATCAAATGCTAAAAATGGCTAAAAAATATATAAAGAAATAGTCTGTAAAAAAAGTTTATAAAGTTTAATTTACCTAATTTTAAGTGTAGTTATTCAATATTTGTTTACCATAAAATTTGCAACAATTTTTAGATAAGTAAAAAAATATGAATTCCAAAAACCTTTTGTATTGCTAATGATGGAGGACATGTGGAAACTTGAATATAATTTTAATAAAACCATAAAAAATATAGATTTACTTCTTTCTAATCTTTTTTACAAATTACTTCTATCGCAAATACAAATAAAGTTATAAATTTTTTAAAGTGCACATGAAATTTATGGACACCCTATATAATTCTCATATAAAATATTCATAATTTAGCAAAAATGTATTGTGGAAAAACAAATCCACATTTTTAAATTTTGGTAGTAAGTGGAGCCCCTAAAAAAAAAGACTGAAAAATAAAAGAAAATATAGTGCTACTGAAATTTTATTTTTTATTTTAAAAAATACAAAGAATATCTCATTTAGGTGCTTTTTTTAAAAGAAAAGCAGAGTTGATAAAAGGTTTTTGTATGAATCATATATATATATATATATATATATATATATATATATATATATATATATATATATATACACACTACCAGCCATATTTTTTTTATTTTTTTTTTATAAGCATTTCACCCCGAGCAAGGCATGTCACTGCCACTACTGCACAGGGGGCTACATAGAGTGGAGGAAGGATGGTTAAATATAGGAAATGTCAGAGGGTGGGTGATAGGCGGGTAAGGATACCGATAATGAGGGTTGGGTAGATGAGTGTTCTGAGAATAATTGGAAGTTAGTGTGATAGGAGGTGTCTATTGACCCTACATTTAAATACCTGGAGATTGTAGCTGTTGGGAAAGCAGACTTGTGGAAGGGAATTCCACAGGCGGGAAGTGCGAGAAAAGAAGCTGTTGGAGTAGAAATTATGGTTACATCTTATCTGTTTAACTGTAAAAGGGTGGGACCTAGTTGCTAATCTAGTATCTCGTGCAAATTCGTGCTTAGGCGGCACCAGTGATCTAAGTTCATTGGAGCAGAAGCCATGACAGGGAAGCCACATCATGCCGGTGAGAGAGTGGTTGCAGCCTGTCTGCCAAGTCAGTATCAACCACGTTGCAGATCCTCCTTTGTATTTTGTCAAGAAGCCCAAGGAGAGCAGCAGCAGGGGCACCTGACCAGATATGGCAGCAGTATTCAATACATGGGCGGATGGTAGTATTAGCCAACCCCAATTTTTTTAAAAGAAATGATGTATTTCATACTATTTTTAGTATTTATTGCCAAGTGGATAATTCTAAATGAAAATAGAATGGTTATTTTGTTATTATTACTTTGCAAAATTTTACAAGGCAAGGAAGCAAAGATGAACTCGTCCAAATCACCCTAAATTTTCTTCATTCTTTCATTGATGAAACTGCAATATAGGTAATTATTAAATATTTATAAATTCATTTGATGCACATTATTGTGCAGTATTAACCAAAGAACCATTCTATTTTTATTAACAATCATTCACTTGGGAATAAATACTAAAAAATAGTATGAAATACATAATTTATTTTAAAACACTGGGGTGGCCTAATAATTTTTTTTTTTTTTTTTAATCATATCACCCCAGGCAAGGCAGTAAGGCCACTGGTGTGCAGGGGGCTACATAAGAGTGAAAAGATTGGAAAAAAGAAAACCGGAAATCACATCCTAAACAGGAAACAAGGGATGAGCCTCTTCACCTGTTCAATAGACGTAGGTGGAGTGTGAACCGGGCGATAGTTTAGTCTATCTACTCCAATTGAAAAAAAAATAAAATAAAAAAAAAGAATGAAATGGCCAATAGTGTTTTTTATATATATATATATATAGACAGAAAAAAACGTGTGTGTGTGTGTGTGTATCTGTGTGTCTGCATGTGTGTGCTTTTGTGTAGAATATACCCTAACATCCTCCATAACTTACTGAGACTTTTCAGTTAACCTGAAATTTTGAAAATATAACAACATATTTTCTCTTGCCAATAAATACTTGAGACAAAATCTAAACCTTGAAACTCAGCAAACAGAACACATCAGCTTATATAAATGTACTGCTTGCTTTTATTCTTTATATATATATATATATATATATATATATATATATATATATATATATATATACAAAGTGCAATGATGAATTATTGTCTAAATTAGACAAAAATTGAAATAACACTGACATCTCATTTTAACAGATATATTTACCAATATTACACAAAAATAGCTTGAAATACTAAAAAGTAAATTTATACAATAAGTTTGCCATTAGCTTCAACCACAGCCTCGAGGTGATTTTGAAATCTCCTGCATCTCTTTTGGACAGCCTTTTTATTTAAGTTGGTGATTGCTGCCATAATCTTTATCTTCAGTTCTTTGGTGCTACAAGGAGTTTTGTCTCTTGCTCAACTGCATCGAACACATAATAATCAGGGGGGTTGCAGTCTTGAGGGTTAGATGGCCAGGTATAAGGGATAATATAGTTGCAGAAATTGTCTGACAGCATGGCTGAGTTCCCATGCTTGTTTGACATAGTCCAGAATTCTGTTGCCAGACATAGGGTCTACCAGCAGAGACCCACTTGCCCCAGGGCAGGACTACCTCCTCTAAGCACTTGATGTAGGCCTTCATGTTGAGTCTGAAGCCCTGTGAGAGGATGAATGGAGGCATAACTTCACCATTACTAGTGATCACTTCAAACACCATTGTTAAAGAATATAAACAACAACCAGTTGTAAGTATAGTGAACAGGATATTTATTTGACCAAATGCTGTGTGCGACTGGTCTCTAAGAGAATGTCATCCAGAATGCCCCTTGTGGCCTCCCCTCTTCCTCGTGTTCCCCTCGCGGCCCCTCTCAGGTTCAAGGGAAGACAACCGGTCTTTCAAACTTGTTGGATAGACTGTGTTAGATGTTAACAACCATGATGCTGACTGGATATTAGGTTTTCATCACTATTGGTGCATCTTTTGGAGATATAGATATTTCCTCAGACTGACACCCAGTCACTCTGAAATGTTCGTATTGTAGCTTCTGGTGTACATTCCAACCAGAACTGTATGCAATTTCTAAATTTTTGGTCAAGTGAATTGTATTATGTTGTTCATTTTCTCAGAGGTGGTACCCGACTGACCCTACTATACAAAAATCAAAAACAAACAACATATATGCATCAAATTGAAATTATAAAATGGCAACAATTTACCATCACACACTATATATATTGATGATGTTGATTATCTTGGAGATTTTTTAGCTTTCTATAACAAGTGGTTATTATTTTTGTTGTTAGCTAACATGTATTAGGTTTCTTAATAATAACAGGAATGGTATTCAAAAGCAGGATGCTGAGAAAACAATGGGTGAATGTGAGCCAAAAAGAAGTAAGGAAAACAGAAACAAAAATGAACACTTAGAATCAGAATGAGTCAGTTGAAATTTCTAGAGATTATATTGAGAAAAGAGGACTTGACAAATTTGACACTCATGGGACATATTGTAGGCAACAGGGACAAATAGAAAAATGAACAGCCTATTTAATGAGCTTAAGTGAATGGATGGTAAAACAACGAGGTGGAGGAATAGGAAAAAAACAAAGGATAGTAAGTTGGTGAAAGCCATGATTGACTATCTCCTAAAGGGAAGACTACTAAAAAGTCTGATATCTTTTTGGGATAAGGCAGAAGGCTTGTTCTCAAAATAGATATTTATGATAAACCATAGTGGGAACTAAAGGATGAATACAAAGAAGCAAAGGAGTTAATCAAGTAAAAGAATTGAATGAATGGCAATAAGAATTGGTTTCTGGTGAAATTTTTGTTTTTGTTTTTTTTATTTTTTGTGGCAGGGGGCTTGCATCTGCCAGTAATCTAACAGAGTGGCATGGTAATTCTACAGTCTGCCTTAATGGCTGTTGCATCATGCCATGTCAGAGAGAGACGGAACTGCACTTAATGCTCTTGTGTGGGAGATGCGTCGATTCCAAGTGGCTTATTTGCAAATGAAAAATAAACATAGGCAGATGTTGAAGAAATATGACAAGTGTAAAGAACAAGGAAACAAAACAGTAAATCTTGAGGATACTGAGGGTAATCTGATCTCTGATATTGCATGTTGTTGTCTGTTGAAAATAAATATGTGCACACACACATACATGCACACAAATACATATGTAAACCCACCCATACATGAATCTGTATATATAACAGCTACTGTAAAATACACCCAACATTGCCACATCTCCACACAACAATCTAAGATGCTTCTCTTCTATAAGCCATATCCTTTCAGGACATAGGTGATCATGGCTCTCCACAACTTTCTATCCTTTGTGCAACTTACCAGTTTTCTAAGTCTCTCCTCTCTTTCTACCATCCATTCACATAAGCTCATCAGGTAAGTAACACACTGCCTTCTCTTATCTTTCTTTACCCAGTAAAATTTAAATTTTCTAATCCTTTTTTTCTCATTATGTGAACACATAATTCTAGCTGTCTTTCCCTGCTTTTGAGCAGAAGTGTTCATTCTGCTGCCATCTTCTTAAAAATTTCCTTATTGCTCATTTGATCTGTCCATAGAATTCTCAGTATCCTTTCGAAGAACCACAATTCCAGTATTCTCCTCATTTGCAGGACAATTGTAAGATCATTCACTGTCATATAAGAAAATGGATATCACATAGGAATCCAGCACTTGTTTCTTTTTTTTTGAACAAGACCAAAATACCACATCTCTCTTGCCCATATTTGGGAATAGATCAAGTGATAACATTGATTGAAATAAAATTGCAACCATCTTTTATCTTAAACTCTGAAATAATAATCTTCAGTCAGTCAGTCAGTTAAGTGACATACGTGATACAAGCTTGGGCAATCATGTCTCGAAAGAGACATGACTAACTGAGCAGAAGATTAACCCGCAGTAGGTTGCTATTGCTTTCTGCAGTAGATGGGTTGCCAGCCAAGGCTATAGAACCCAATCTCTCCTGTTATTTAACCCATAACTGGAAGGAAGAGACGGATTAATACCTTTCCCAAGGGTATTTGTGCGTAAGTGAATGCAGTGAATTCAACTGGAATTTGAACTCAGCTCCCCGATTTCTCATTCCAAGTCAATATCTACTGCACCATAACGCACATCTTCAGTACTTATCAGAATTCAATCTTTATACTTTCAACAGAACAGGCTTATGAGAGATTACAAAACTCTGAGTTGACCTCCAACAATTATTGAACTTTATTACTTCTGAGTCAACATTTATTTGGTTGATCTAACTGTGAATGGGTGGAACCCAGTTGCCAGTCTGGTTGCATGAGTGAACACATGTGGCAGGGGCACCAGTGACTTGAGTTTGTCGGAGCAGAAGCCATGAAAATATTTATAGAACAGACATAGAACTCACATCCCGTCGGTGAGAAAGTGGCTAGAGTTGAGCCGCTAAGTCGGTACCTATCGCATTACTGATTCTCCTTTGGAGCCTATCAAGAACACTGAGATGAACAGCAGGGTGCCTGACCTCTGGCTAATCTGGTAAAAAGGGTGAAAACTATGGAAGAAGTAGAATTCAGCTATTTACTGAAGAGTGTACCTGTGCCAAGGCGTTCTAGGCATCTGAAGATCATGCTAGCTTGTGTAATGACACAAGCTGTCCTTTGTTAAATGTTATCATTGGGAAGCTTTTTTGCTATATCTTTGTAGTCTAGGCATTGAGAACTTTACTGTAGGTAGGTAGGTATCTGACTATGGTCTTTCTTCTTTCTTTCTTCAGGATGATTTCTTGTATAAGGTGTCAGGTCATTTGGTAAATTGTCTGTTAGTCATACCAACATTGTTGGGATTTTTTTTCCTCTAAAATTTAATTAATTACAATTGTTTATTTATAACTTATGCATGAATATAACTTAAAAAACTAAAAATAAAAAGAATACGACAAGCACAAAGTTTGAAAAAAATGAAACTTAACGTAGAACTTTTATTTTTTATGATCATTTTCACTCCAAGCAAGGCATTACTGCTACTGGTGCGCAGGGGGTTACATAAAAGGCGAGTGAAGAGAAAGAGGAACAGGTTACAGGGTTTTCAGAGAATGGGAAAGAGAAGGATAAAAAAACTAGTGTGAAGAGAGCTGCATGAGAGTAGAGCAAAAAGGGAAAAGAACAAGATACAGGAGGTGTCAGGGAAAGGATGGGAGTCAAGGAGATAAGAGATGGCAATTGATGTTGCATTCAAACTCTTGGGAATATAGCTCTCAGAGAAGCAAGTATACAAAAGGGAGTTCCACAAGCAAGGAGTGTGAGAAAAGAAGCTGGTAGAGTAGAAGTTCTGGTTACATTTGTTTGTTTGCACTGTAAAAGGGTGGGACCTAGTTGCCAGTCTGGTAGCTCGAGTAAATTTGTGCAAAGGAGTTACCTGAGAGCTAAGCTCATCAGAGCAGATGCCGTGAAAATATTCGTAGGAGAGACGGAGGGAAGCCACATCTCAACAGTGAGAATGTAACTGAAGTCAAGATGTCAAGTCGGGATCAATTACATTGCAGATTCTTCTTTAAATTTTATCAAAAACCATGAGATGAATAGCGGAGGTGCTCAACCAGATGTGACAACAGTATTTAATGCATAGGCGGATGGTAGATTTTTATATGTGCAAGATGGTTTCAATTTTTGGTTACATCTTGCCATTTCAATTTTCAAATTATCATATTTTACTGCCAGTCTAGAATTGCACTTAGATCCATAGTTTCAATATCATTTTCTTACATTGTTTCTAATGCAGTGTGAACACTATCTTTGAGTAGTCCTGGGTATGACAATAAATTGCATCTGGCAGCAAGGATCTGATCAAGAGATTGGTGGTTTTGAGTAGCCTCGAACCACCTCATAATTCCTGCTGTTCCATGGTCCACTCTGACCCAGGATGGTAGCATTTGTTATAGGCATATTATAAGACCCCCAAACAAAAACACTATGAAAGTATAAAAATACATTTGATGGACGTGAAGGAGACTACCACCACCTTTAAATTTGTTGTTTTTCATTTTTTTTTTTACTTTTTTCGGGGCAGTCTTATTGGTTATTACATAAAGTTTTCAATTATCAAAAAAAAAATTGAAAAAATTTAATATTTAAACAATTTTAGAGGAGCTCAGTTTCTCATACAACATTTTAGTAAATCAAACCTCCATTTTGGAACCACTAACATTGGGGTCGCTTGGTTTTGGTTTTTTTAGGACGAGCTGTTGCTATAGCTTTTGTCTTTTTCAAGTTTTCTTCAGTTCTTACGATGACATCTTCCTCGGAAACTCCAAGAATGGCTTTATTCAAAAATCTCACAAAGGATTCAGTTGTTGAATATGTGCAAGCAAAAAAGTTAATTGCACAGGATCGATTTATTATAAGGTTGTATGAAAAACTGAGCCCCCCACCCCCACTAAAATTGTTTAAATGTTGAAATTTTTACAAACTTTTTAGTCAATTGGAAAGTTTAGAATTTAGTCGATAACATTGCACTGAAAAAAGTAAAGAAAATTGATAATCAACAAATTTACAGGTGGTGGTAATGTTGTACTGGTGAGTGGTTCCAAAATGGAGAATCGATTTACTATAACATTGTATGAAAAACTGAGCCCCCCACAAATTGTTTAAATATTGAAATTTTTCCAATTTTTTTTTATCAATCGGAAAGTATAGAGGGTAACTGATAAGATTGCACTGAAAAAAGTAAAAAAAAAAATGAAAAGCAACAAATTTAAAGGTGGTGGTAGTCTCCTTCAGGTCTGCCATACATTTTAATAGTAAAATACTAGCCATACATTTTTGTATAAAAAAGACAAACAATGCACATCTAGCAATACATTTTCTGTAGTTGAAGGCATAAAACTGTATTCAATATATGTTTAGTTGAAGGCATAAAACTGTATTCAATATATGTTTAGTTGAAGTCATAAAATTATGTTGAAATTATTTAGATTTCAGCATTAAAAACCCATAGAAGTATTGATATGCTGCTAAACAAAACCAACCAACCAATCAACAGCCAACTTGAATTCTTTCATGACATTAATCCATAATTTCTGAAATCAAACCCTACTCCAAAATATAGCTTAAAAAACACAATCACCTAAACAAACTACTAAAACTCTTTCATAATATTCTTTGATAAATAACTTACAATTTCTTAAAGAAATCAAACTTTATTAGAAAATATAACTTCAACAAAGCTACAACAGAAAACATTTCATCACTTCAAGTAATATTGCCCACAAGAATATGTATATGAACAAGAGCTGAGTATCATCTACCATATTTGTCTATACTTCTGAGACGTGGTATTGTAATTACATTATCAACATTGTTCAGACTGTTATCCTCATCTTTATTGCCATATTTATAATGTTTCAGCCTTTGTACACTCTGACGTTCTTCAGGTGATTGGAATTGCAAAAGTTGGAGTGTAAAGCTAAAATGTTGGGAATATGGTCATAAAGATAAGAACAATAGCTTGAACAATGTAAATCGTTTAAATAATCATCTACCATGTATTCAATTGTGAAAGCAGAATAACATTTTTATTACTTCAAAGTTTCATAG
This sequence comes from Ascarosepion bandense, assembly GCA_037127315.1. Classification (NCBI taxonomy): domain Eukaryota; kingdom Metazoa; phylum Mollusca; class Cephalopoda; order Sepiida; family Sepiidae; genus Ascarosepion; species Ascarosepion bandense. Next base: position 2,355,809 of record JBBBDQ010000467.1, read on the forward strand.
AAATTAAATTTTGTCATTAAATGACCCATAAGCAGTTGATATACCATTAACTCCATAACATTTTGGAAGGATGAACAGAATGCAGAAACTGTCATAAAAATTTAATTGGAAGATTTTCGAAGATTATTGAAACAATTCTAGCCAAGCATCAACCTTACTTTATTTAGCCATAATTTGTTGGCAGACTTTTAAAAGACTCCCCATCATGGAACCATGGCATTTTCTCACACTATCTAGAATTACTACAACTACTTTTATGCAATACACCTTAGGACATGAATATTGAAAAACATATTAACAAAACAGACAGACCTCTTAAAAAATACCTAATGAAGTGGCCAAAATTATATTTTTTTTATTTCAAAATGGGCAATTTTGTCTGTGTTTGTGGTATTGTGTTTAGAGAGCCCAAGCCTCTCCAGGCTGATTTGAATTCAGATTTTTTTTCATTCTCCTAAACTGGTTGCCAACTAAGGCTCCAGAATCCAGTCTGTCCTGCTATTTTACTCATAGCATGGATGGAAAGAGCAAACAACTCACCTCAGGTTTTGAATTTCAAGGTGTGTTTTAGTATTGCATGTTTTTGGATTTTATTATTTAATTTTAGACTTGGGTACTTTTGTCTGTTTTTATGGTATTGCACTTAGAGGCTGGTTTGAATTCAGATTTTTTCATCCTTCTCATAAACTATATATATATATATATATATATAGTAAATAGCTAACCTAGAGAGCCAACAAACCTACCAAGGTTTCACCAAATTGGATCTTCAGGGAAAGTTGGCTAAAAAGGCTAAAAGACTTTCCCTGAAGATCCAATTTGGTGAAATCTTGGTAGGTTCATTGGCACTCTAGGTTAGCTATTTACTTTGTTTGCTCTACTTGTGTATTGAGCACTTTTTTTTTTAGGTTACTCATCTCGGGTTTTTTTCTTTGGGCTACGTACTTTGACTGATGTTCAAGTGTTTAGCTCATTTTTTTATTACCATTTTTTCCTTCCGCGTATGTACTCGGAGGGTTTTTCGAAACGAGTATAACGACACATTTACATATATATATATATATATATATATATATATATATATATATATATATATATTAGTAATCTTAATTATAGTAATAATACCAATAGCAACAGAACTAATTCTGTCAAGACTAACAATAATTAAACTACAAATGAGATTGATTTTATTTATATATATATATATGAGGTCTGATTAAAAAATAACGGGACCATTGCTATGCCAATTGAGCGAAACTATGCAAAGTGAAACCACTTAGCACAGATTGACCTTGAACTCTCTTAAGTTATATCATTCTTGCTCACTTCTATTGTTTATAGCAGTGCTTGGAAGGAAAATGTGTAGAGTGTGGTCGTCTCACCATACTACAGAGATTCCATCAGTGACCATGGCTTGTGTGAAACTTTTTGGCACAGACAAAATTTCCACAGGTTCAACAACCACTATATTCCTCCCTTCTGTATACTAGCTTCTCTGATAGCTACAATCTTTAAAAGTTTAAATGCAACATCAATTACCATCTTCTACCTCCCTAAATCCCATCTAACTCCTCGAATCACATCAACCTCTCATCCTTTCTTTGGCATCCCCTGTACCCTACTTTTTCTCTCTCCATAACCCCCTGCACACCAGTGGCAGTCCTGTTTTGATTAGGGTAAAATGATTATAAAAAACAAGATCATGCTCTTTGTAACTTTTTTTCTTCAAAAATCGAATCCCACTTAAAAGGAACAAGATTTTAACATGTCGAGGAAATTCAAGAGAATGTGATGAGGCTATTGCTATCCCAAAAAAAGGTGTTCCAATAATGCTTTCATCAACAGAAAAGTCACTGGATAAATTGAGTAGCTGCAGAAGGGGACTATTTTGAAGGAGATTAAATGCAGAATTGATATGTGTTGTAGTTTTCTTTTTATAGCTGCAGTCCCAATACTTTTTGAACAAACTTTATATATATATATATATATATATATATATATATATATATATGAAATCAGAATTATAAAGTTATGAAGTCTGGAAGATCAGAGTTTAATCCTGTGTCTCTTTGTTCAGGTAAGATTTTTATTTCCATAAAGATGAATGTAGACAGAGATGAGGTTGTTTGCTTCTTTTTCATACCAGCAAACCGATTGAATATATCTTACTTATATTCTGTCTTCCAACAGTTCAAGGCTTAAATACATCACTAAAATGAATATTTCAGCTTTTGGACATTTTGGGTTTTTTTACCATCCGATGCACATGCTGGATTGTGCAGTAGATATAACGAGAGCAGATGCCAGACTAAAGTAATCAGTGGCAGAAAGTGCATTTTTCATCTGCCTTACAGATGATGAATTTTATTCTGACTGAATCGAAAGTCTTCAAAGATAAATTCAAGAAACAAATGGCAAAAATAATTCTTTTGATACACAGTCTTTTCTTTATAAATAAGTACTTTATTATATATACTCTCTCGAGTGGGATGAAGAAATAGGTCATGTCCAAAATATTAGAATATTTTCATGGTATTAAATAAATCATAGGACAGGAAATAAACAAAAAACAACGTCACTTCCCATGAGAGAGTTTTTTTCTTTTATTAATTGAAATGTTTAAGCCTTTTATATAAATGAAAGTCAATACTGTTTCATTCAGTGTTGATCATTTTAAATAGATTCTTAGTGTGCTTATCCAAAGAAGAGTCTGTCATGTAATCAATCTTGACCTGGCATCTCAGCTTCAGTCACTTTCTCACCAGTGTGAAGTGCCTTTTCTCTCTCTTTCTGCAAATATTTCCATAGCAATTGTTCTGAGGAGCTTATCTAAACTTATTTATAAATGGAACTTTGTCTGTGTGTATGTGTGTATGTGCGTGTCTGTGTGCATGTGTGTCCGTTACCTATAGACTCCGAAACGGCTGAACAGATTTTCTTGAAAATTTATACAGTTGTACTATAAGCATCTGCGAGTGTTCTTAGCTAGGTTTTGTGTCAAGGTACCCCCGATAAATATCGATAATCGATAATCGAAAAAATCGGGTTATAGAAGGAATGGTCCGATTTTGATCAAATTTGATACACTCATAGACAAAGACATAAGAAACGATATTCAGAAGTTCCAAGGTTGCAGTTCTTACAATAGTGCAGAAAATCAATAATATATATATATATATAAAAGGCAAGATGTTTGTGTGTGTGTCTGTTTATCTGCCTGTATGTCTGTATTTTTTCAGCCCTTTTATTTTAGTTTTTGCTTCGGGTTTGGCTTTAAGTAGGTATAAGTGTAGTTCTTAGTCTCAGCCATGATACCATTTACTCAGAGGACTTATTTAGCCTTCAAAATTCAGTTTACGACGAAAAAAACTTATTTGATATTGATACCAGGAAATCAAAATTTGACTTACATTCATTCATTTTTCTTTCAGTCTACAGTTTTGCTTTAACTGGAAACAACTATTACTTTTTAGTTTTTCATACCAATGTCCAAAGAGTCTGAGCTCCAGGACCATGGATTAGTTTTAAAGCTTTCATTACACCTGAGCAATGCCGGGCTATACTGCTAGTTATGTATACTACAATATTGCCAACTAGGTTTCCCTGATTTACTGCTGAACTACCAAGACCAAACTGAATGGTCTATGCTAAGAATTTCTTTTTGTTATGTGCTATCTGTCCTCCTGTTTTGCAGACAATCTCTTCAAGGATGAAGGAGAGACCCAAAGCAACAGAAATGTGATTCTACAGAAGGATACTGAGAATATCATGAACTGAACATGTGAGCAAAAGATTTGGAGAGGATGCAGACAAAAATGAAACATACTTAGCAACAGGAAGAGGTTTCTGGGACATGTAATGAAGAAGGAGAGCTTGGAGAATCTAATACTCATAGGACAGATAGAAGGAAAGAGAGGTAGGGGAAAGCAGTGTGAGACATACTTAATGGGTTTGTGCAAGTGGATGGCAGAGCAAGGTTTGGAAGAGATACCAAGAGGGAATGTGTTAACAGTGACAAGGGAGAAGGATAAGTGGAGGTCCATGAATGCCTACATTCTGAAAGGACACAGCACATAAAGAAGAAGAAGATATTTAATCAAAAATGCCATGGAAAGCTTCATCACAGGGTCCTTTTCCCTCATATGCAACACATATAAAATTGTAACTGTTTCAGTATGAAATTGTAAGACATCCTTCTTACAGCCCTGATTCAGAACCTTCTGACTTTTTTGTATTGATTAACCTTCAAAAATCTTTTGAAAGGAACCTATTTTGAGACCATTAATGATATACAAAAGGTTTCTTTTATATGATTAAATTCTTAGCTCTTGCAGTTCTAACAAGATTGCATGAATGGTTGCTATCATCATTTACAGAATAGCTTGTGTAGTGTCGCAGCCTGCTACTCCCACTTGTCATGATTTAAACAAAAGAGCAACCTTGACTTCACCTTTTCCTTTCTATCAAAAATCAGCAGCAACCTTACAATCAATCACTTCTGCTGAAAAAAAAGGCCCAGAGGGCAGGATCAAAGTGTAGTGCCTGTGCTCAGATATTGACTTTCTGCTCTCCAGTCACTGGCAGCATTACCCACTGGTAGTGGGTGTGTAGCTTTGACAATCTATGACCAGCTAAGACAAGCTTAGTACTCAATTACCTGCAGATGGGGATAGGGTAATATTTGATCAGAGAATGTTTGTGCCAAGGGTCACAACATTAAAAATCAACCTTGTGTCACATCGCACTCCAATAGTGGAGTAAGGTAAATAATGGCCCTTTCTTGGAGTAGAGGGCAGGTTCAAAGTGTATTATCCGTTCTCTCCAGCTGCATGCAGTACTCACTACCTGATGGTGAGTGTGTAGGTTTGGAAGGCTATGACCAGCTTTGACAAGCAATGACCAGCTCTGACTATTTTTTCCAAGCTATGACCAGCTAAAACAAGCTTAGTACCCATAGACAAGAGATGGGTAATAATTTGAAGGCAGATAAGCATAGCCAAAGATGCATTTCAAAGGCTAAGCAGAGTATCAATAGATAGGAAGATTTTGTGGGCAACAAAGAAAAGAGTACTGGACTGTTATGTGATATGTGTCCTCCTATATGGCAACGAATGTGATATGTGTCATTCTATATGGCAACAAATGTGATATGTGTCATTCTATATGGCAACAAATGTGATATCTGTCATTCTATATGGCAACAAATGCTGGACAAAGCAACAGAAATGTGGTTCTAAAGAAGGATGCTGAGGATATCATGGCCAAACATGCAAGCAATGACGAGGTTTTGTAGAGGATGCAAGCAAAAAGGAAACTGTTTTTGGAACACATAATGAGGAAGGAGGGCTTGGAGAATCTAATACACACAGGGCAGATAGAGGGAAAGCGAGACAGGGGAAAGCAGCATGAGACCTACTTGATGGACTTGAGCAGGTGAATGGCAGAGCAGAGTTTAGAAAAGATACCAAGAGGAAAAATATTAAGAGTGACAAGGAATAGGGAGGGACAAGTGGAGGTCCATGATCGCCTATGTCCTAAAGGGACATTGCACATAAAGAAGAAAAAGTAATATGCATAATAATTGTTACATAAATGGAATACACCATAAAGTGAAGGTAAGGTATGCCTCAGACAGCATGTGAGGGGTATGTCATGGTTCACATGTGTCACTGCCACCCTCTAATTGCTGACTTTTTTTCTTAGCCCTCAGATCTTTCCACCACACCCAGGGAAGTGTGGAAACACCCAGTTTAAGAACCACTTCCCTTGGCACACTATTGCTGCTACATCAGACTCTACAATCCTCATGCATCATGTGACAGAGAGATACTAAACAGAAAGCAGAAACAATTATAATAATAATGTTGCTGGTCTAGTATGCGATCTACAGACCATTGTGATCTGCAGCTTAAATCTAGACAGGCTTGTGATCTATATTCAAAATTTTGTTATAAATGTGCAATTCTGATTAGAAGAGTGAGTTACAAGTAAAAATATGCAGTTTTACACAAAGTCAGGTGGTAATCTTCAAAAAAGACAGCATTAATTAAAATCTGAACTTGTCATATGCCCTCCAAGTAATCTGACATCTGCATATATTTGAATGTTTCTGAAATATAGATGTCACCTTTTTTTTCTTAATAATTATGGTGGGTAGGTAGTAATATTTAAAGAAGGTGGCTTTAATTGAAATTTGAACTTGTCACTTACAGTGGGGGGCTGCACCTCAGTACTAAGCTTGAGTCTTGGAAACTTTAGGCATTGTTGTAGATCACAAGCTATACAAGAAACATGCATGTAGATCACATACATACCAGTACCATAATAATAATATTGGCTGCAAGGTTTCATCATTAGACAGTTGAAATGGCTGGATGTGACTGCAAGTTCTATGTTAATAGTTTCTTCCGTCACACTTTTTGCTTGTGGAACTTTCTTCCAGCTTCTTGCTTCCCTGTCTATTTTGCTCTTAAAAAATTCTAATGTCATGTCAATCGTTATCAACTGTCTTCTTAATTCTTTTTTTTTAATTGTTCACTTGCCTTAACAGTGTTTTTTTCTCATATTGTCTAACCCAGCAACACCTTGCATCTTAGTAGCTTTATTGCCTTGCTTGAAATGTGATATATCCCGAGAGGGGATAATCAGGGAAAAGAATAGTGCAAGAATAATAGTTAACACTGAAGATGGATTATAAGAGATTTATTATACCACAGTACAATAAACCAATAGACATACAAGAACACCAATGAATAGTAACAGGTATAACAATCATGTAGAAAATGTCTCTGCCTAGGACGTATGCGTCCATCTAGTGAAGAATGCTTCTGTCTAGTGATGTATGCTTTTGTCTAGTGATGCATGCTCTCGTCTAATGACATATACTCCCATCGAATGACATATGCTCTAGTCACAGTCTTTTATTGACCAGACCATATCCATTCCAGGGCAGGATAGGATATTCCTCTACAACAAAATGAGATGATTAAAATAACAATAATAATAACAATAACAAAAATGATAAAAGACACATGAAATTTTCATAGTTTTCTTATTTGAATTTTCTGATGAATCTTAATTTTCATACTAATGATTGAATAAGATCTATGGTGAATTTTATAACAATAAAATATACATAGAAATTATCTTATCACCTAATCAAATATTTGAGCTTAACAACTTTAACAAAATATTGCAATAGCAATCATAAATCTGAATGCTGATCATTATTTTAAGAAGTAAGGGGGTACAAATGAAAAGCTATTAAATTAACGTTAAACACTTCTTCATTTTTTTTTCCTTTCTTTCATTCTTTTTCTCACTGAAACCAAATAGCATGTCTTTTGTTTTTCTACACAATCAAAGTGAATTAGTTCATTATTCAAGAAGTTTTGAAGGAAACGTTAAACACTTCTATATTCCCTTCGTTCTCTCTTTCTTTCATTTTCTCATTTAAACCAAGTAGTATCTTTTCCCTCTCTCCATATGATAAAAATGGAATAGTTCATTATTTATGAGGTATTGGCAGAGCAAAGCTTTCCATGTGATAAAAATGGAATAGTTCATTACTCATGAGGGATTGGCAGGGTGTAATAGTCATAGGAACTACTCGACACTGGACTCGTTAGGAATACCTACACCAGACTTCCCACCCAGAACTAAGGCTCAACTAAATAACGTCCACATTTCACCCTCGCTGGTCGCCAAGATAATTGCGCAACTTCACCCACACAAAGCGAGCGGCGGTGACGGAATCCCAGTCATAGTACTGAAGAAATGTGCCCCAGAACTCTCCTCTGTCCTCTCTAAACTCTATAACCTCTGCCTATCTGCTTCCTGTTTTCCTGCCTGTTGGAAGTCCTCCTGCATAGTACCTATATTTAAGAATTCTGGCGAACCCTCAGACCCCGCCAATTACCGTCCTATTAGTCTCCTTCCAATCTTTGGCAAAGTTTTCGAAGCCATTATCAACGCCGAGGTGATTCAGCACCTTATGACCAACGGGCTTCTCTCTGACAAACAGTATGGGTTTCGCTTCACCAGGTCTACTGCTGATATGCTAACGACCATTACCGAGTACATATACCAGGCACTCGACAAGAATGGTGAAGCCCGAACCGTTGCCTTGGATATCTCCAAAGCATTCGACAGGGTCTGGCATGCTGGCCTCTTGTGCAAACTGCGGAGCTATGGGATAACTGGACATCTGTTTGACCTCATCCAGTCCTTCCTCTCTAACCGCACATTAAAGGTGGTATTAAATGGGCATGCCTCCCAAAACTACCAGACGAACGCGGGCGTCCCTCAAGGTTCTATCCTAGGTCCCACGCTATTTCTGATCTACATTAATGATCTCCCCGACACCATTAGATCCCTAGTTGGCATGTATGCCGACGACACAACAATCTACTCCTGCATCGATCAGAAACCAGGTCTGGATGACAAAGTGAACCTCGCTGCCGCACTTGAAAGGGACCTCCAATCCGTAGTGACCTGGGGTAGGAAATGGTTGGTACTTATTTATTTGCATAAATACAAATTATGGCTCAAGGCCAAACAATGGGGAGGGGGAACAAAACTTGGGATGGTCTTCAGTAACTATCCTATACCTAGCTGATCAGATTCACGACCCATACATACGTTACAATGATTCTCACTCACCATAAAAATTTGTCCATCAACACTCATACCTATCAAGCACCAAAATACCGCAAAATCATACCGGGGACCTAAAAAAAACGCCCCAAATGTACATAAAAATTGTGTTTTTACAATATTTACAATAATGTACAAAAATATATTTTTAAAAATTTTCACATGAAATGACATGATGGGAAGGGGGAATGAAGAAACAAAAAATCCCCAAAACAAAAAACAATTTCAAATGAATATATATACACAATGTTAGTAAGACCCAAACACACCCACATAATTAAAGAGGCCACTGTATTCTGCCTTAAAAAGACAAAATCAAGCAGCTCTCTTTCTAAGGGGAATGGTAGAAGCAGGGGGCAAAAATAAATTGGACTGGAGAATGTATAAGGCTGACCCAGCCGAGAGTGAAAACGGGACAAAATAATACTTGGACAATGGGAATCTCGAACTGGATCATAACAAAAGCAATGGAGCCGGGAACAGGCCAGGACAAACACATTCACTCACATTAACTAGGCACAAAAAAGACTTCTACCTTAACCACGGGCGGGGTTCCAAAGGAATCCACCCCGATGCAACTAGCAGATCTAAAAGAGAAAATCAAGGCTAGCCCCGGTCACGCGAACCAGGCTCGCCGCATATACCCACCTTTCGCTGAACTCTGTCGGGTGCAGCCGTTTCCGTTCAGTTCTAATCTTCATTTTGAGCTGGTGCTCAAAATATCGGATTAGATCCTGATCCGAAAGACGACCTCCCCGCAAGACTTCCTCCAGACGCGTCATCCAAATCACCATTCTAGCCGTGGCCAGTAGCGACAGAAACACCATCCGCTTCACTCCAGAGTACGGGGGCGACACATTGTCCACAGCGTATGCGCGATCAATGAGCACAAGCTCCCGCGGCGCGATACGAGCAGTCAACTCGCCGACACGCGCCCACAACAACGGGCGAACGCGCGAACAATGGAAGAAGGCGTGCGCAGACGTCTCCTTAATTCCAAGGACGCAACGTTCACAATCTGGCAAATCCGCCAGGCCCATTGCGAAACGCTTGTCGTTGAGAGACAAACCATTCCGAGCCAATCGCCAGGTCAGAGAAAACTCAGAGTTGCTGAGCCAATCCGCACCTGGCGCCCAAGACCAATGAGAGTGATACTCCTCTCTCGACATGCCGAGCTTACTCCACAGCTCATCCTTCACGGCGCCCTCCACTAATCCCCGATAGAAGATTCTCCTAGGCCGTGAAAGGTCACTGGACCATGGAATGGCCCGAAGGGCCGTCAGACATTCGAGCAGGAATCTCGGTCGCCCCCAAGGCCTATTGCTAGTCCTTAGGAGCGGGGGAGTGATAGTGAGGCTAGGGAACATGTCCCTCACTACCCACGCAAGCAACCGATCTTCCGACAACGCGCGCCTGAGAAATGCCAACCTTGAAGCGAGCACGTGGCTCCTCAAGTGCGGCATTCCCAGACCCCATGACACGGACGGAGGCAACAGACTCCTTTGTCGACCATGTGTTTGCGTCCTCTCCACAGACAGGAGAATAGCAAACGCTCGAGCGCCTTCTCATGATCGTCACAAAGGGGAAGTACAGACAGCCGGTAAAGGATTCTGGGAAAGAGGTATGTATTACACACCTCCGCCAGACCCTTCACGGAGAGACTCCGTCGACGCCAAATCTCGACCGACGCGCCGACCTTTGCCTGTACTTCTGACCAGTTTTTCTCCAACTGTAAGTCCGGACCGAACCAAACTCCGAGGAGCTTGACCGGCCCGTCCGTCCAGTCGAAGGGCCCCGGGAGGGAAACACCCTTCCAGGCACCTAACCGCAAGCCGGACGACTTGTCGCGGTTAATTCTGGCCCCTGTTACCTGTTCGTACCGTTCAAGCGCCTTCTGTACCGCCCTTATGTCCCTGCGGGAGGACACAAAGGTCGTTACGTCATCGGCGTACGCGGAAACCCTGGCTCGAGCTCCACCAGGGACAGCAATTCTACGCAGGACCGGACTGCACGTCTCGTCCCTTAGCCGGCGAAGGAGAGGCTCCAACGCCAGGACGTAAAGGAGAGGCGACAGTGGACAACCCTGTCGGACCGACCTAGACAGCGCGAAAGCGCTCGACAGCTTCCCGTTCACCTGTACCACAGCCTTGGGGGAGCGATACAGAAGGCTAATCCAGCGGCTGAAGTCGGGTTTGAATCCGGCGGCCTGCAGGACAGCAGCCAGGTAGCCATGGTCAATCCTATCAAATGCCTTGGACTGATCCAAATTGATCAGCGCGGCCTCTTCGTCGTCTTCTACACCCTCTACGATCGTGCGAATCAAGTGCAGGTTGCTCTGAATTGTTCGTCCCTTCACAGAACAAGTCTGATCCGGTTCCAACAGAGACTCGGCAACTAGCTGCAAGCGATTCGTCAGGATCTTGGCCAAAATCTTTAACTCTGTGTTTAGCAGAGTTATGGGCCTGTAATCATCTAATCCCCGCCCAACCTTCTTGCCTTTTCCCAACAGCGTGATCACGCCCCTGGTGATCCGACCGGGGATGGACCCCTGCCGAAACCAGTGGTTGAACACGACAGTCAAGATCGGGACAAAAAGGTGCGACATCCTCAAGTACAATTCATAGGGCAAACCATCCAAACCTGGCGACTTGCCACTGCCGGTCTTCTTCAAAGCCGCGTAGACTTCGTCCTCTGTAATCTCCCCTTCGCAGCTAGCCGCTTCAGCCGGCAAAAGCCGGGGAAAGTCAGCCAAATAGCTGCGAAACTCCTCGTCACGGAGACCAGGCTCCTTGGTAAACCGGTGTTCGAAATGCTGCCGAAACGCCTCGCACATGTCGTCAGTGGACCGAAGGAGATGCCCCTCCGGGTCGCGCACCTCTCGAATGTACCGATCGCCGGCCCGACGAATTTCTTCCTTGCGCAGTTCTGCGCCCATGTTCACAGCTTCGGAAGACATCTTGCTTAACTTAGCTCTAATTACCTGGCCCATATAGCGCTCGCTAGTCGTGCGCCTCAGGGCCTCCCTGGCTAAGGCTATCTCTAGGGGATCCCCACCAGCCTCCGCCCGGGCGAAATTAGATCTAAGTGTCTTTGCCTCCGCAGCCTTATCTAGGTTGAGCCGTTGGCTATATTTGGTGGCGAAAGACCTAATGGAGTCCTTAAGGTTAACCCACCACTTATTCCCAATGACTCGCCCAATTAACGCCCGCTGAACTAGTCTTGTCAGCTGGTCACGAAAGTCCCGCCTGTCCAGTAAGGACTGATTGAACTTCCAATAACCAGCCAACCTAGGCCTAAAGTCTAACACCACCCGGGCACAAACGAGTTTGTGGTCCGTGTAGCCTAGCCAGTGGAACGTTGGACATTCTAAGAAGTCTATGTCGGCCACTCTCACTAACATCCTATCCAGGTACGCGGATACCCGGGTAGAAGGCCAATTAAGCGCCCACGTCCACATACTCCCATCCGGATGATCGACCCGGTATCTATCGACGAGACCAAATTCGTCGATCAGATCAACTAGGCTACGATCATCATTCCTCCCGCTAGCGCCCCTCCCTCTATCCCATTTGGGGGTTAGGATGGCATTCCAGTCCCCAACTAAGATTAGCCGTGTTGAATGCACCATAAAGGGCTCCAACAGCCGAAAGAAAGAGACACGCTCACCTTGCTTATTGGGCGCATAAACCACAATCAGCCGGAACGACTTGCTTTTCACTGCAATATCGGCCACGATCAGCCGGCCCTCGACACCGACATGGACAAGGTCAATCCTCGCGTCCAGGGTACGCTTGACCAGCAAAGAAACACCTCTGGCTTGCCGGCTCCCATATGCTGAATAGACGACAAAGTCGTTAGACAGCACACACGAGTCGACTTCGCAAACAAAGTGAGTCTCTTGGATCGCGGCCACATCCACGCCGAAGGACAAGAGGTCACGAAGCAGGCGAGCCGCCTTACCCCGATCCCTCAGGCCCTTCGCATTCAAGCTGGCTATCTTAATAGACATCTTTTAAACCTGAAAAAGAAAAAAAAAAAGAAAAAACAGGCAACAAAGGCTCACTAGTCACATACAGGACGGAAATCTTTAGCAGATAGGACCCCGACGGACTGTCCTAGGGAACCCGTTCCTACATCGGACGTAATCCGCCCGTCTAGGACAATCCCGCCGACGTCCGTGGGGTAAGTTAGTTTTACCACCCTATAAAGACTGGGGTGGAGTAAAACAGGGAACCTCCCCGCACAATTTTTAGCCATTTTTTTTAGTTCAGGGGTGTTTTCCTGAACCATTCTCAAATTGGGAAAAAGTTTTTTAACTTCATGAATATGGTCCCAGACCCTCAGGTTACCCCCGGTGTTCCTCACAAGGGTAATGATTCCTGGGGCCTGGGCAAAGTTCTTGGGATCTTCAATGGATAAACCATCCACAGTGGTCATTTTAAACAGAGGCTTCAGGAGTTTCCTCCTCTGAGACGACCACTCCGCTGTAATGTCCTCCTGTACTTTCATCAGGTCTTCCCCTCTGGGCAGGGCTTTTTTCTTTTTTGCCCGAGTGGGAGTGGGCATAGGAGAAGGGGAGGGAGTGGGGGTTAAAGAAACTGGTCTCAGGGGGGTCAATTTAAAGGTTGGGGACTGGGAAGCTTTCCGCGGGGACGAGGGAAGGCTCCTTGCCTTGTCGGCGTAAGTATGCCTCTCCGGGGATACCGGCAGCGAAGCACATTTTGTTGGGACTTTTCTTTCCTTACTCCTGCTCCTTCTGCGGCTCTTGTTGATCTCCTGTCGCTCCTCCTCCTCCTCCCTCCCACGCTTCAGTGACGCGGATCTCTCTGTTTCCATGGGCTCCATTTTTTTGGGGGGATTTCTTATCTTTCCCCCGTTTGGAGGGCGATTTCTCCACAATGGGCTCCTTCGCCTTGGACGGAGCCTTGGCAGGTGACGGCGCCTCTCCAGGTGACGGCGTTTTGGTCCTCTTCTTCCCCACCACCTGCCACTCACCCTCCTTGTTCGCCACTGGTGCTTGAGGAGCTGGTTTTGGTGATACTGGTGACGTTGGGGCCGTTACTGCTGGCTGTTTGGTTTGCTGGATCTTCGGGGTCTGAGTTTTCGTCGGGCACACCTTGGCAACGTGCTCCGCCGCCCCACAGACCCAACAGCACGGCCTCCTTCCCTCCACCACCACAAAGATGGCTCTTTTTCTACAGGTGAGGACGTTGGGGATGTCTGCTATCTGCTTCTTTGTCAGGGTCGCTTGCAGGACCATGTCTCCCGTCAAGTAACCCGCTTTGGACCGTACCGAAGAGACCTCGGCCACCCTTCCAAAATTGGCAAAGAAGGCGCCGACGTGGTCCTCGGAGATATCCATGGGGACGCCATGTAAGGTTATTTTCAGCTTACGCATCCCCATGTACTTTGTGTGGAGCTGAATCTTCTTGGTCTCCAGGACCACCCCCGCCAGCCGCTTGGCCTCTTCGGTCGTGCCCAGCAGAACATCCCATACCGCGTTACTCTTCCTTGCTACTGCCTTGGCTCTGATGTTTAATGCCATGATGGCCTCCTCCAGGCTATCCCTGCTGACCCCTATGTGTTTGTGTGTTTTAAGGTCCTTTGTAATGAGGGATATCGTACGGGCCTCGATGTCCGCCAACTGTTCGGGCACCGACAAAAGCTCTGTGCCCTTAATATAGCTCGCGTACTTGTCCTTAAGCTGCTGGTAATATTCCTCCCCCTTTTAGATCACCTCTTTGATCACCTTTCCTCCTTTCCATCCGGAGGTAGAAGGCGTGGGGGAGGCTGGTACTGCTGCTGCTGGTACAGGACCGGGTCCTGTTGCTGGTCTGGAGGGTGACTCCCGTGGCGGCAATTGCCAGTCACCCTCCTTTCCTCCCACCGAGGCCGTGGTGGGAGGAACGATTTCCATCGGCCCATCTGTGGCCATTGCCACAAAGTGGCCGAACACCGGACAACTAATTTCCGGTGTTTCGCGTCAAAAGACGCTACTTTTACGCTGGCCCGAGCTATAAACTCGGGCTGGAAATTAGTTTGTCCAAGACACAAAGCAATAGCAAATATCACTGCGGAACAAATACTATACTTTGCTCTTACAACACAAATCCACACAACAAAAGTCGGGTGGGAAATGGGTGGTACTTATTTATTCATTTTTACATGAATTATGGCTCAAGGCCAGAAGAAGGGAGGGGGAACAAAACTCGGGTTGGTCTTCAGTACTCTATCCTATACCTAGCTAATCTGATTCACGACCCATGCATACGTTACAATGATTCTCATTCACCATAAGAATTTGTCCATCAACACTCATACTTATCAAGCACCAAAATACCGCAAAAACCATACCAGGGATCTAAAAAACGCCCCAAATGTACATAAAAATTTGTGACTATTTACAAATATAATACAAAAATAGATTTAAAAATTTGTGCATGAAATGACATGATGGGAAGGGGGTATGAAGAAACAAAAATCCCCAAAACAAAAACAATTTCAAATGAATATTTATACATAATGTTAGTAAGACCCAAACACACCCTCGTAATTAAAGAGGCCACTGTATTCTGCCTGAGGAGACAAAATCAAGCAGCTCTCTTTCTAAAGGGAATGGAGAAGCAGGGTACAAAATAAATTGGACTGGAGAATATATAAGGCTGAACCAGCCGAGAATAAAACGGGACAAAGTAAAATTGGACACTGGGGATCTCGAACTGGATCATAACAAAAACAATGGAGCCGGGGACAGGCGGGGACAAACCCAATCACTCACATTAACTAGGTACACAAAAGAATTTCTACCTTAACCACGGGAAGGGTTCCAAAGGAATCCCCCCCCCCCGATGTGATTAGCAGATCTAAAAAAGAAAATCAAGGCTAGCCCCGGTCACACGAACCAGGCTCGCTGCATGTATCCACCTTTCGCCAAAGTCTGTCGGGTGCAACCGTTTCCGTTCAGTTCTAATCTTCATTTTGAGCTGGTGCTCAAAATATCGGATTAGATCCTGATCCGAAAGACGGCCGCCCCGCAAGACTTCCTCCAGTCGCGTCGTCCATATCACCATTCTAGCCGAGGCCAGCAGCGACAGAAACACCATCCGCTTCACTCCAGAGTACGGGGGCAACACATTGTCCACAGCGTATGCGCGATCAATGAGCACGAGCTCCCGCGGCGCGATACGAGCAGTCAACTCGCCGACACGCTCCCACAACGGGCGAACGCGCGAACAATGGAAGAAGGCGTGCGCAGACGTCTCCTTAATTCCAAGGTTGCAACGCTCACAATCTGGCAAATCCGCCAGGCCCATTGCGAAACGCTTGTCATTGAGAGACAAACCATTCCGAGCCAATCGCCAGGTCAGAGAGAACTCAGAGTTGCTGAGCCAGTCCGCACCTGGCGCCCAAGACCAATGAGAGCGGTACTCCACTCTCGACATGCCGAGCTTACTCTACAGCTTATCCTTCACGGCGCCCTCCACTAATCCCCGATAGAAGATTTTCCTAGGCTGTGAAAGGTCACTGGACCGTGGAATGGCCTGCAAGGCCGCCAGACATTCGAGCAGGAATTTCGGTCGCACCCAAGGCCTGACGGTCAGCCATAGGGTCGGGGGAGTGATGGTAAGGCAAGGGAACATGTCCCTCACTACCCCCGCAAGCAACCGATCTTCCTCCAACGCGCGCCTGAGGAATGCCAACCTCGAAGCGAGCACATGGCTCCTCAAGTGTGGCATCCCCAGACCCCCTTGACACGGACGGAGGCAACAGACTCCTTTGTCGACCATGTGTTTGCGTCTTCTCCACAGACAGGAGAATAGCAAACGCTCGAGCGCCTTCTCATGATCGTCACAAAGGGGAAGTACTGACAGCCGGTAAAGGATCATGGGAAAGAGGTATGTGTTACACACCTCCGCCAAGCCCTTCACGGAGAGACTCCGTCGACGCCAAGTCTTGACCGACGCGCCGACCTTTGCCAGTATTTCTGACCAGTTTTTCTCCAGCTGTAAGTCCGGACCGAACCAAATTCCGAGGATTTTGACCGGCCCGTCCGTCCAGCTGAAGGGCCCCGGGAGGGAAACACCCTTCCAGGCACCTAACCGCAAGCCGGATGACTTGTCGCGGTTAATTCTGGCCCCTGTCACCTTCTCGTACCGTTCAAGCGCCTGTTGTACCGCCTCTATGTCCCTGCGGGAGGACACAAAGGTCGTTACGTCATCGGCGTACGCGGAAACCCTGGCTCGAGCTCCACCAGGGACAGCAATTCCACGCAGGACCGGACTGCCAGTCTCGTCCCTTAGCCGGCGAAGGAGGGGCTCCAACGCCAGGATGTAAAGGAGAGACGATAGTGGACAACCCTGTCGGACCGACCTAGACAGCGCGAAAGCGCCCGACAGCTTCCCGTTCACCTGTACCACAGCCTTGGGGGAGCGATACAGAAGGCTAATCCAGCGGCTGAAGTCGGGTTTGAATCCGGCGGCCAGCAGGACAGCAGCCAGGTAGCCATGGTCAATCCTATCAAATGCCTTGGACTGATCTAAATTGATCAGCGCGGCCTCATCGTCGTCTTCTACACCCTCTATGATCGTGCGAATCAAGTGCAGGTTGCTCTGAATTGTTCGTCCCTTCACAGAACAAGTCTGATCCGGTTCCATCAGAGACTCGGCAACTAGCTGCAAGCGATTCGTCAGGATCTTGGCCAAAATCTTTAACTCTGTGTTTAGCAGAGTTATGGGCCTGTAATCATCTAGTTCCCTCCCAACCTTCTTGCCTTTTCTCAACAGCGTGATCACGCCCCTGGTGATCCGACCGGGGATGGACCCCTGCCGAAACCAGTGGTTGAACACGACAGCCAAGATCGGGACAAAAAGGTGCGACATCCTCAAGTACAATTCATAGGGCAAACCATCCAAACCTGGCGACTTGCCACTGCCGACCTTCTTCAAAGCCACGTAGATTTCGTCCTCCGTAATCTCCCCTTCGCAGCTAGCCGCTTCAGCCGGCAAAAGCCGGGGAAAGTCAGCCAAATAGCTGCGAAACTCCTCGTCACGGAGACCAGGCTCCTTGGTAAATCGGTGTTCGAAATGCTGCCGGAACGCCTCGCACATGTCGTCGGTGGACCTAAGGAGATGTCCCTCCGGGTCGCGTACCTCTCGAATGTACCGGTCGCCGGCTCGGCGAATTTCTTCCTTGCGCAGTTCCGCGCCCATTTTCACAGCTTCGGAAGACATCTTGCTTAACTTATGTCTAATTACTTGGCCCATGTAGCGCCCGCTAGTCGAACGCTCCAGGGCCTCCCTGGCTAAGGCTATCTCTAGGGGATCCCCACCAGCCTCCGCCCGGGCGAAATTAGCTCTAAGTGTCTTTGCCTCCGCAGCCTTATCTAGGTTGAGCCGTTGGCTATATTTGGTGGCGAAAGTCCTAATGGAGTCCTTAAGGTTAACCCACCACTTACTCCCAATGACTCGCCCAATTAATGCCCGCTGAACTAGTTTTGTCAGCTGGTCACGAAAGTCCCGCCTGTCCAGTAAGGACTGATTGAACTTCCAATAACCAGCCAACCTAGGCCTAAAGTCTAACACCACCCGGGCACAAACGAGTTTGTGGTCCGAGTAGCCTAACCAGTGGAACGTTGGACATTCTAAGAAGTCTATGTCGGCTTCTCTCACTAACATCCTATCCAGGTACGCGGATACCCGGGTAGAAGGCCAACTATGCGTCCACGTCCACATGCTCCCATCCGGATGATCGACCCGGTATCTATCGACGAGACCAAATTCGCCGATCAGATCAACCAGGCTACGATCACCACTCCTCCCGCTAGCGCCCCTTCCTCTATCCCATTTGGGGGTTAGGACGGCATTCCAGTCCCCAACTAAGATTAGCCGTGTTGAATGCACCATGAAGGGCTCCAACAGCCGAAAGAAAGAGACTCGCTCACCTTGAACATTGGGCGCATAAACCACAATCAGCCGGAACGACTTGCTTTTCACTGCAATATCGGCCACGATCAGCCGGCCCTCGGCACCGACATGGACAAGGTCAATCCTCGCGTCCAGGGTACGCTTGACCAGCAAAGAAACACCTCTGGCATGCCGGCTCCCATATGCTGAATAGACGACAAAGTCGTTAGACAGCACACACGAGTCGACTTCGCAAACAAAGTGAGTCTCTTGGATCGCGGCCACATCCACGCCGAAGGACAAGAGGTCACGAAGCAGGCGAGCCGCCTTACCCCGATCCCTCAGGCCCTTCGCATTCAAACTGGCTATCTTAATAGACATTTCTTAGACCTGAAAAAAAGAACAAGAAAAACATGCAACAACGGCTCTAATCACATACGGGGAAAAAATCTCTGGTGGATGGGACCCCGACGGACTGTCCTAGGGACCCTGTACCTATATCGGACGTAATCCGTCCGTCTAGGACAATCCCGCCGACGTCGGTGGGATATGTTAATTTTACCACCCTATATAAGCAGGGGTGGAGGATAACCGGGAACCTCCCCGAACAATTTTTGCCCATTTTTTTGAGTTCAGGCGTATTCATTGTTGCCATCCTTAATTTAGGGTAGTGCTTCTTGGCGTCTTCTATATGGTCCCAGACCCTCAGGTTACCCCCGGTATTTCTTACGAGGGTAATGACTCCTGGGGCCTGGGGAAAGTTCGTTGGGTCTTCCGTGGACATTTCTTTTACTGTAGTCAGTTTGAGGAGTGGCTTCAGCAGTTTTCGCCTCTGCGAAGACCACTCCTCCACAATGTCCTCATCTACTTTACACAAAGCGTCGCCTTGGGGGAGGGCTTTCTTCTTTTTTGCCCGTGAGGGAGTGGGAATAGGAGAAGGGGAGGGAGTGGGTGTTGCAGAAGTCTGTTTTTTCAAGGGGATCAAATTGAAGGTTGGGGACTGGGAAGCTTTGCGCGGGGAAGATGGTAGGCTTCTTGCCTTGTCAGCATATGTGTGTCTGACCGGGGAAACCGGCAATGATGCACACTTGTCCCCATGTTTGCTTCTTTCAGAGCTCCTGCCCCTTCTTCTGCTTTTTAGCTTGTCCTGCTGCTCCTCTTCTTCCTCTCTCCCGCGCTTCAAAGACGACGCTCTCCCTACCTCCATCGGTTCGTCCTTTTTGGGGGAGGAAACCCTTTCCCTCTCCTGTTTGGCGGGCGTATTTTTTGAGGTAGTCTCCTTTTGTTTTGGGGGTGATTTGACAGGCGGTGGCACCTTCGCCGGCACCTTGGCCGGAGAAGGCGTTTTTGCCTTTTTCCTCGCCACCACCTGCCAATCGCCCTCCTTGCTGGCTGCTGGTACTGGTGTAGGAGAGGCTGTCTTAACTGCTTCCTTTGCTGGCTGCTGCTGCTTGGCTGGTTGGGCCTTTGGGGGGGGGGATTCTTAGACGGACAGATCTTTGCGACATGCTCCGCCGCCCCACAGACCCAACAGCAAGGCTTTCTGCCTTCTACGATTACAAAAATCGAACGACCCCTGCAGGTGAGGATGTTGGGAATTTTGGCGATATTCTCCTTATTCAGGGTCACCTGCAGGGTCATGTCGCCCGTGAGAAAACCGGCCCTGGACCGCAGCGAGGAGACTTCGGCCACTCTTCCATATTGCACGAAGAAGGCGCCGACATGATCCTCTGCAATGTCCATGGGGACGCCATGCAGGGTGATCTTGACTTTTCTAGTACCCATGTACTCCGTATTGATCAGGAGAGTTTTGGTCTCCAAGACCACACCAATTAGGTTTCTAGCTTCTTGCACGGAGCCAAGCAGGACGTCCCACATGGCATTGCCTCTCCTCGCCACGGCCAACGCTCTAATTTTTAAAGCTTGTAGCCCCTCCTCGAGTGTATCCCGAGGGACACCGGCCAACTTCTTTGTCTTCGGGTCCTTGGTGAACAGAGTGATCACTCTCGCTTCTATTTGAGCCAACTGCTCCGGCACCGAAACGAGCTCTGTTCCTTTGATGTAATCTGCGTAGTCCTTTGCAATCTTCTCGTAATAATCCTCCCCTTTAAGCGACATTTTTTTGCCTCCCTTCCACCCAGAGGTCGAAGGTAAGGGGGATGCTGGAGCTGCTACTGGTGACACTATCGAAGGGGGATTATCCCGAGGCGGTAGAGCCCAATCCCCCTCCTTTCCTCCCACCGAGGCCGTGGTGGGAGGAACGACTTCACCCGGCCCATCCGTGGCCATCGCCTCAAAGAGGCCTAACACCGGATAGTGTTTTCCGGTGTTTCGCGTCTTATGACACTACTTTGCCGTGGCCCGAGCTATAAACTCGGGCTGGAAAACAGTTCTCCAAAACCGAAAGCACTCGTAAATATCACGGTGGAACAAATACTGTACTTTGGTTTTACTAATCAACCACACAAACACCATTAAGGGGTGGGAAATGGGTGGTATTTATTTATTTGTACCAAAATACAAATTATGGCTCAAGGCCAAAAAATGGGGAGGGGGAACAAAACTTGGGATGGTCTTCAGTAACTATCCTATACCTAGCTAATCAGATTCACGACCCATACATACGTACAATGATTCTCACTCACCATAAAAATTTGTCCATCAACACTCATACCTATCAAGCACCAAAATACCGCAAAATCATACCGGGGACCTAAAAAACGCCCCAAATGTACATAAAAATTTGTGTCTTTACAATATTTACAATAGTGTACAAAAATAGATTTAAAAATTTGTGCATGAAATGACATGATGGGAAGGGGGAATGAAGAAACAAAAATCCCCGAAACAAAAAACAATTTCAAATGAATAGTATATACATAGTGTTAGTAAGACCCAAACACACCCACATAATTAAAGAGGCCACTGTATTCTGCCTTAAAAGACAAAATCAAGTAGCTCTCTTTCTAAAGGGGAATGGGGAAGCAGGATACAAAATAAATTGGACTGGAGAATATATAAGGCTGACCCAGCCAAGAATGAAAACGGGACAAAATAACAATGGACAATGGGAATCTCGAACTGGATCATAACAAAAGCAATGGAGCCGGGAACAGGCTAGGACAAACACATTCACTCACATTAACTAGGTACAAAAAAGACTTCTTACCTTAACCACAGGAGGGGTTCCAAAGGAATCCACCCCGATGCGACTAGCAGATCTAAAAGAGAAAATCAAGGCTAGCCCCGGTCACGCGAACCAGGCTCGCTGCATATATCCACCTTTCGCCAAAGTCTGTCGGGTGCAGCCGTTTCCGTTCAGTTCTAATCTTCATTTTGAGCTGATGCTCAAAATATCGGATTAGATCCTGATCCGAACGACGGCCGCCCCGCAAGACTTCCTCCAGTCGCGTCATCCAAATCACCATTCTAGCCGTGGCCAGTAGCGACAGAAACACCATGCGCTTCACTCCAGAGTACGGGGGCGACACATTGTCCACAGCGTATGCGCGATCAATGAGCACAAGCTCCCGCGGCGCGATACGAGCAGTCAACTCGCCGACACGCGCCCACAACGGGCGAACGCGCGAACAATGGAAGAAGGCGTGCGCAGACGTCTCCTTAATTCCAAGGTCGCAACGTTCACAATCTGGCAAATCCGCCAGGCCCATTGCGAAACGCTTGTCATTGAGAGACAAACCATTCCGAGCCAATCGACAGGTCAGAGAAAACTCAGAGTTTTGAGCCAATCCGCACCTGGCGCCCAAGACCAATGAGAGCGATACTCCTCTCTCGACATGCCGAGCTTACTCCACAGTTTATCCTTCACGGCGCCCTCCACTAATCCCCGATAGAAGATTCTCCTAGGCCGTGAAAGGTCACTGGACCATGGAATGGCCCGAAGGGCCGTCAGACATTCGAGCAGGAATTTCGGCCGCCCCCAAGGCCTATTGCTAGTCCTTAGGAGCGGGGGAGTGATAGTGAGGCTAGGGAACATGTCCCTCACTACCCCCGCAAGCAACCGATCTTCCTCCAACGCGCGCCTGAGGAATGCCAACCTCGAAGCGAGCACGTGGCTCCTCAAGTGTGGCATCCCCAGACCCCCTTGACACGGACGGAGGCAACAGACTCCTTTGTCGACCATGTGTTTGCGTCCTCTCCACAGACAGGAGAATAGCAAACGCTCGAGCGCCTTCTCATGATCATCACAAAGGGGAAGTACAGACAGCCGGTAAAGGATCCTGGGAAAGAGGTATGTGTTACACACCTCCGCCAGGCCCTTCACGGAGAGACTCCGCCGACGCCAAATCTCGACCGACGCGCCGACCTTTGCCTGTACTTCTGACCAGTTTTTCTCCAACTGTAAGTCCGGACCGAACCAAACTCCGAGGAGCTTGACCGGCCCGTCCGTCCAGTCGAAGGGCCCCGGGAGGGAAACACCCTTCCAGGCACCTAACCGCAAGCCGGACGACTTGTCGCGGTTAATTCTGGCCCCTGTTACCTGTTCGTACCGTTCAAGCGCCCTCTGTACCGCCCTTATGTCCCTGCGGGAGGACACAAAGGTCGTTACGTCATCGGCGTACGCGGAAACCCTGGCTCGAGCTCCACCAGGGACAGCAATTCCACGCAGGACCGGACTGCACGTCTCGTCCCTTAGCCGGCGAAGGAGAGGCTCCAACGCCAGGACGTAAAGGAGAGGCGACAGTGGACAACCCTGTCGGACCGACCTAGACAGCGCGAAAGCGCTCGACAGCTTCCCGTTCACCTGTACCACAGCCTTGGGGGAGCGATACAGAAGGCTAATCCAGCGGCTGAAGTCGGGTTTGAATCCGGCGGCCTGCAGGACAGCAGCCAGGTAGCCATGGTCAATCCTATCAAATGCCTTGGACTGATCCAAATTGATCAGCGCGGCCTCTTCGTCGTCTTCTACACCCTCTACGATCGTGCGAATCAAGTGCAGGTTGCTCTGAATTGTTCGTCCCTTCACAGAACAAGTCTGATCCGGTCCCAACAGAGACTCGGCAACTAGCTGCAAGCGATTCGTCAGGATCTTGGCCAAAATCTTTAACTCTGTGTTTAGCAGAGTTATGGGCCTGTAATCATCTAATCCCCGCCCAACCTTCTTGCCTTTTCCCAACAGCGTGATCACGCCCCTGGTGATCCGACCGGGGATGGACCCCTGCCGAAACCAGTGGTTGAACACGACAGTCAAGATCGGGACAAAAAGGTGCGACATCCTCAAGTACAATTCATAGGGCAAACCATCCAAACCTGGCGACTTGCCACTGCCGGTCTTCTTCAAAGCCGCGTAGACTTCGTCCTCCGTAATCTCCCCTTCGCAGCTAGCCGCTTCAGCCGGCAAAAGCCGGGGAAAGTCAGCCAAATAGCTGCGAAACTCCTCGTCACGGAGACCAGGCTCCTTGGTAAACCGGTGTTCGAAATGCTGCCGGAACGCCTCGCACATGTCGTCAGTGGACCGAAGGAGATGCCCCTCCGGGTCGCGCACCTCTCGAATGTACCGATCGCCGGCCCGACGAATTTCTTCCTTGCGCAGTTCTGCGCCCATGTTCACAGCTTCGGAAGACATCTTGCTTAACTTATGTCTAATTACCTGGCCCATATAGCGCTCGCTAGTCCTGCGCCTCAGGGCCTCCCTGGCTAAGGCTATCTCTAGGGGAGCCCCACCAGCCTCCGCCCGGGCGAAATTAGCACTAAGTGTCTTTGCCTTCGCAGCCTTATCTAGGTTGAGCCGTTGGCTGTATCGGGTGGCGAAAGACCTAATGGTGTCCTTAAGGTTAACCCACCACTTACTCCCAATGACTCGCCCAATTAACGCCCGCTGAACTAGTCTTGTCAGCTGGTCACGAAAGTCCCGCCTGTCCAGTAAGGACTGATTGAACTTCCAATAACCAGCCAACCTAGGCCTAAAGTCTAACACCACACGGGCACAAACGAGTTTGTGGTCCGTGTAGCCTAGCCAGTGGAACGTTGGACATTCTAAGAAGTCTATGTCGGCCACTCTCACTAACATCCTATCCAGGTACGCGGATACCCGGGTAGAAGGCCAATTAAGCGCCCACGTCCACATACTCCCATCCGGATGATCGACCCGGTATCTATCGACGAGACCAAATTCGTCGATCAGATCAACCAGGCTACGATCATCATTCCTCCCGCTAGCGCCCCTTCCTCTATCCCATTTGGGGGTTAGGATGGCATTCCAGTCCCCAACTAAGATTAGCCGTGTTGAATCCACCATAAAGGGCTCCAACAGCCGAAAGAAAGAGACTCGCTCACCTTGCTTATTGGGCGCATAAACCACAATCAACCGGAACGACTTGCTTTTCACTGCAATATCGGCCACGATCAGCCGGCCCTCGGCACCGACATGGACAAGGTCAATCCTCGCGTCCAGGGTACGCTTGACCAGCAAAGAAACACCTCTGGCATGCCGGCTCCCATATGCTGAATAGACGACAAAGTCGTTAGACAGCACACACGAGTCGACTTCGCAAACAAAGTGAGTCTCTTGGATCGCGGCCACATCCACGCCGAAGGACAAGAGGTCACGAAGCAGGCGAGCCGCCTTACCCCGATCCCTCAGGCCCTTCGCATTCAAGCTGGCTATCTTAATAGACTTCCTTTAGACCTGAAACGAGAAAAAAACAAAAAGAACATGCAACAAGGCTCTACTCGCATACCGGGTAGAAATCTCTGGTCGATGGGACCCCGACGGACTCTCCTAGGGACCCTGTTCCTACATCGGACGTAATCCGTCCGTCTAGGACAATTCCGCCGACGTCCGTGGGGTAGTTTAGTTTTACCACCCTATATAAACTGGGGTGGAGCAAAACCGGGAACCGCCCCGCACAATTCTTGCTCATTTTTTTCAGGTCCGGAATGTTCTCCTTGACCATACGAATATTAGAAAAATGTTTTTTTGCCTCTGAAATGTGGTCCCAGACCCTCAGGTTGCCACCAGTATTCCTTATTAGGGTAATGACACCTGGGGCCTGGGGAAAGTTTCTCGGATCTTCTGTTGACATACTGTTGACCTTATCTAGCTTCAACAAAGGCTTTAATAATTTGCGCCTTTGAGAAGACCATCCCGCCGCAATGTCCGGGTTCACTTTCAGAAGCTCATCCCCCTGGGGAAGGCCCTTTTTTCTTTTTGTCCCGAGCGGGAGTGGGTACAGGAGAAGGGGAAGGGGTGGGGGTTGGTGAACGCGGCCTCAAGGGGGTCAACTTGAAGGTCGGGGACTGGGACGCTTTTCGCGGGGAAGAGGGAAGGCTTCTCGCTTTTTCCGCGTATGAAGTCCTGGCCGGAGAAACCGGCAGCGAAACACACTTAGTTGACTTCGAGCTCCTCTCTCTGCTTCTCTCCCTGCTCCGGCTCCTTCTGCGACTCTTCGTCGTCTCGTGCTGCTCCTCCTCCACGAACTCCCTTCCGCGCTTTAGGGAGCCCGACCGCTCGGTGTCCATCTTCTCTGGTTTAGAAGGAGATTTATTTCGTTTCTCCTTTGGGGAGGGCGAAACTTCTACCGTCGGCTCCTTGACTTTTAGCGGAGCTTTGGCGGGAGTTTTGGCGGGAGCCTTGACAGGTGATGGCGCCTTCCCTGGTGAAGGCGTTTTTGCCTTCTTCCTTGCCACCACCTGCCACTCGCCCTCCTTATTCACTACTGGTGCAGGTGAAGGTGCTGAAGTCACTGGTACTGGAGATGGAGGTGCCGGCTTTCCCTTTTCCGCCTGCTGCTTGGATGTCTGGGTGCCGGGGGCCGGCTTCTTATTCGTGCACGTCTTGGCTACGTGGTCCGCCGCCCCGCACACCCAACAGCAAGGCTTCCGGCCCTCAACGATCACAAATATGACCCTCTTTCGACACGTTAACACGTTGGGGATATCTTCCACCGCCTTTTTTGACAGTGTGACCTGCAGGGACATGTCCCCTGTCAGGTATCCGGCTTTTGATCTTGCCGAGGAGACCTCGGCCACCCTTCCATACTTCGCGAAGAACGCTCCCACATGGTCTTCGGTGATATCCATGGGGACACCATGCAAGGTTATCTTCAGCTTGCGTGTCCCCATGTACTCCGTTAACAGGATCATTTTGTCAGTCTCCAGGATGACTCCGGCAAGCTGTTTGGCCTCCTCGGCCGTTCCAAGCAAGACATCCCAAGATGCGTTACTCCTCCTGGCCACGGCTTTTGCTCTAATGTTGAGCACCTTGATGGCCTCCTCCACGTTTTCTCGGCTAACTCCAACGACCTTCTTTGACTTGAGATCCTTAGTAATTAGTGTTATAATACGCGCCTCAATATCCGCCAGTTCATCCGGCACCGACACCAATTCCGTGCCCTTGATATATTTCTCGTATTTTTCCTTCAATCTTTCATAATATTCTTCTCCTTTTTTTTCCAGGAACTTTCCTTTCTTCCACCCCGAGGTTGAAGGTTTCGGGGAACCAGGAGCTGCTGCTGCCGGTACCGGTAATGGTCCGGTTCCCGTTGCTGGTCCTTGCAAAGCTGCTGATGCTGGAACTGAGGGTGACTCCCGTGGCGGCAATTGCCAGTCACCCTCCTTTCCTCCCACCGAGGCCGTGGTGGGAGGAACGATTTCCATCGGCCCATCTGTGGCCATTGCCACAAAGTGGCCGAACACCGGACAACTAATTTCCTGTGTTTCGCGTCAAAAGACGCTACTTTTACGCTGGCCCGAGCTATAAACTCGGGCTGGAAATTAGTTTGTCCAAGACACAAAGCAATAGCAAATATCACTGCGGAACAAATACTATACTTTGCTCTTACAACACAAATCCACACAACAAAAGTCGGGTGGGAAATGGGTGGTACTTATTTATTTGCATAAATACAAATTCTGGCTCAAGGCCAAACAAGGGGGAGGGGGAACAAAACTTGGGAAGGTCTTCCGTAACTAT
The DNA here is from genome assembly GCA_037127315.1 of Ascarosepion bandense. Taxonomy (NCBI): domain Eukaryota; kingdom Metazoa; phylum Mollusca; class Cephalopoda; order Sepiida; family Sepiidae; genus Ascarosepion; species Ascarosepion bandense. Next base: position 2,383,301 of record JBBBDQ010000467.1, read on the forward strand.
CCTATACCTAGCTAATCAGATTCACGACCCATACATACGTTACAATTTTCTCATTCACCATAAAAATTTTATCCATCAACACTCATACCTATCAAACACCAAAATACCACAAGAACATACCGGGGACCTACAAAACGCCCCAAATGTACATAAAAATTTCTGATTTTTACAATATTTACAATATCTTACAAAAATAAATTTAAAACTTTATTCATGAAATGACATGATGGGAAGGGGGAATGAAGAAACAAAAAATCCCCAAAACAAAAAACAATTTCAAATGAATATATATACACAATGTTAGTAAGACCCAAACACACCCACATAATTAAAGAGGCCACTGTATTCTGCCTTAAAAAGACAAAATCAAGCAGCTCTCTTTCTAAGGGGAATGGAGAAGCAGGGGGCAAAAATAAATTGGACTGGAGAATGTATAAGGCTGACCCAGCCGAGAGTGAAAACGGGACAAAATAATACTTGGACAATGGGAATCTCGAACTGGATCATAACAAAAGCAATGGAGCCGGGAACAGGCCAGGACAAACACATTCACTCATTAACTAGGCACAAAAAAGACTTCTACCTTAACCACGGGCGGGGTTCCAAAGGAATCCACCCCGATGCAACTAGCAGATCTAAAAGAGAAAATCAAGGCTAGCCCCGGTCACGCGAACCAGGCTCGCCGCATATACCCACCTTTCGCTGAACTCTGTCGGGTGCAGCCGTTTCCGTTCAGTTCTAATCTTCATTTTGAGCTGGTGCTCAAAATATCGGATTAGATCCTGATCCGAAAGACGACCTCCCCGCAAGACTTCCTCCAGACGCGTCATCCAAATCACCATTCTAGCCGTGGCCAGTAGCGACAGAAACACCATGCGCTTCACTCCAGAGTACGGGGGCGACACATTGTCCACAGTGTATGCGCGATCAATGAGCACAAGCTCCCGCGGCGCGATACGAGCAGTCAACTCGCCGACACGCACCCACAACGGGCGAACGCGCGAACAATGGAAGAAGGCGTGCGCAGACGTCTCCTTAATTCCAAGGACGCAACGTTCACAATCTGGCAAATCCGCCAGGCCCATTACGAAACGCTTGTCGTTGAGAGACAAACCATTCCGAGCCAATCGCCAGGTCAGAGAAAACTCAGAGTTGCTGAGCCAATCCGCACCTGGCGCCCAAGACCAATGAGAGCGATACTCCTCTCTCGACATGCCGAGCTTACTCCACAGCTCATCCTTCACGGCGCCCTCCACTAATCCCCGATAGAAGATTCTCCTAGGCCGTGAAAGGTCACTGGACCATGGAATGGCCCGAAGGGCCGTCAGACATTCGAGCAGGAATCTCGGTCGCCCCCAAGGCCTATTGCTAGTCCTTAGGAGCGGGGGAGTGATAGTGAGGCTAGGGAACATGTCCCTCACTACCCCCGCAAGCAACCGATCTTCCGACAACGCGCGCCTTTGTCGACCATGTGTTTGCGTCCTCTCCACAGACAGGAGAATAGCAAACGCTCGAGCGCCTTCTCATGATCGTCACAAAGGGGAAGTACAGACAGCCGGTAAAGGATTCTGGGAAAGAGGTATGTATTACACACCTCCGCCAGACCCTTCACGGAGAGACTCCGTCGACGCCAAATCTCGACCGACGCGCCGACCTTTGCCTGTACTTCTGACCAGTTTTTCTCCAACTGTAAGTCCGGACCGAACCAAACTCCGAGGAGCTTGACCGGCCCGTCCGTCCAGTCGAAGGGCCCCGGGAGGGAAACACCCTTCCAGGCACCTAACCGCAAGCCGGACGACTTGTCGCGGTTAATTCTGGCCCCTGTTACCTGTTCGTACCGTTCAAGCGCCTTCTGTACCGCCCTTATGTCCCTGCGGGAGGACACAAAGGTCGTTACGTCATCGGCGTACGCGGAAACCCTGGCTCGAGCTCCACCAGGGACAGCAATTCCACGCAGGACCGGACTGCACGTCTCGTCCCTTAGCCGGCGAAGGAGAGGCTCCAACGCCAGGACGTAAAGGAGAGGCGACAGTGGACAACCCTGTCGGACCGACCTAGACAGCGCGAAAGCGCTCGACAGCTTCCCGTTCACCTGTACCACAGCCTTGGGGGAGCGATACAGAAGGCTAATCCAGCGGCTGAAGTCGGGTTTGAATCCGGCGGCCTGCAGGACAGCAGCCAGGTAGCCATGGTCAATCCTATCAAATGCCTTGGACTGATCCAAATTGATCAGCGCGGCCTCTTCGTCGTCTTCTACACCCTCTACGATCGTGCGAATCAAGTGCAGGTTGCTCTGAATTGTTCGTCCCTTCACAGAACAAGTCTGATCCGGTTCCAACAGAGACTCGGCAACTAGCTGCAAGCGGTTCGTCAGGATCTTGGCCAAAATCTTTAATTCTGTGTTTAGCAGAGTTATGGGCCTGTAATCGTCTAGTTCCCTCCCAACCTTCTTGCCTTTTCTCAACAGCGTGATCACGCCCCTGGTAATCCGACCGGGGATGGACCCCTGCCGAAACCAGTGGTTGAACACGACAGCCAAGATCGGGACAAAAAGGTGCGACATCCTCAAGTACAATTCATAGGGCAAACCATCCAAACCTGGCGACTTGCCACTGCCGACCTTCTTCAAAGCCGCGTAGATTTCGTCCTCCGTAATCTCCCCTTCGCAGCTAGCCGCTTCAGCCGGCAAAAGCCGGGGAAAGTCAGCCAAATAGCTGCGAAACTCCTCGTCACGGAGACCAGGCTCCTTGGTAAACCGGTGTTCGAAATGCTGCCGGAACGCCCCGCACATGTCGTCAGTGGACCTAAGGAGATGTCCCTACGGGTCGCGCACCTCTCGAATGTACCGATCGCCGGCTCGGCGAATTTCTTCCTTGCGCAATTCTGCGCCCATTTTCACAGCTTCGGAAGACATCTTGCTTAACTTATGTCTAATTACTTGGCCCATGTAGCGCCCGCTAGTCGAACGCTCCAGGGCCTCCCTGGCTACGGCTATTTCTAGGGGATCCCCACCAGCCTCCGCCCGGGAGAAATTAGCTCTAAGTGTCTTTGCCTTCGCAGCCTTATCTAGGTTGAGCCGTTGGCTGTATTGGGTGGCGAAAGACCTAATGGTGTCCTTAAGGTTAACCCACCACTTACTCCCAATGACTCGCCCAATTAACGCCCGCTGAACTAATCTTGTCAGCTGGTCACGAAAGTCCCGCCTGTCCAGTAAGGACTGATTGAACTTCCAATAACCAGCCAACCTAGGCCTAAAATCTAACACCACACGGGCACAAACGAGTTTGTGGTCCGTGTAGCCTAACCAGTGGAACGTTGGACATTCTAAGAAGTCTATGTCGGCCACTCTCACTAACATCCTATCCAGGTACGCAGATACCCGGGTAGAAGGCCAATTAAGCGCCCACGTCCACATACTCCCATCCGGATGATCGACCCGGTATCTATCGACGAGACCAAATTCGCCGATCAGATCAACCAGGCTACGATCACCACTCCTCCCGCTAGCGCCCCTTCCTCTATCCCATTTGGGGGTTAGGATGGCATTCCAGTCCCCAACTAAGATTAGCCGTGTTGAATCCACCATGAAGGGCTCCAACAGCCGAAAGAAAGAGACTCGCTCACCTTGATCATTGGGCGCATAAACCGCAATCAGCCGGAACGACTTGCTTTTCACTGCAATATCGGCCACGATCAGACGGCCCTCGGCACCGACATGGACAAGGTCAATCCTCGCGTCCAGGGTACGCTTGACCAGCAAAGAAACACCTCTGGCATGCCGGCTCCCATATGCTGAATAGACGACGAAGTCGTTAGCCAGCACACACGAGTCGACTTCGCAAACAAAGTGAGTTTATTGGATCGCGGCCACATCCACGCCGAAGGACAAGAGGTCACGAAGCAGGCGAGCCGCCTTACCCCGATCCCTCAGGCCCCTCGCATTTAAACTGGCTATCTTAATAGACATCTTTTAGACCTGAAACGAGAAAAAGAAAACAGGCAACAAAGGCTCTCTAATCGCATACGGGACGGAAATCTTTGGCAGATAGGACCCCGACGGATTGTCCTAGGGACCCTGTTCCTACATCGGACGTAATCCGTCCGTCTAGGACAATTCCGCCGACGTCCGTGGGGTACATTAGTTTTACCACCCTATACAAACAGGGGTGGAGTAAAACAGGGAACCTCCCCGCACAATTTTTTGACATTTTTTTCAAGTCAGGAGTGTTCTCCTTGACCATGGTTAATTGCGAAAAATGCTTCCTGACTTCAGAAATGTGGTCCCAGACCCTCAGGTTGCCACCGGTATTCCTTACCAGGGTGATGACACCTGGGGCCTGGGGAAAGTTCCTCGGGTTCTCAGTAGACAACCCATCCACCGTAGTGAGTTTCAACAGAGGCTTCAATAGCTTACGCCTCTGTGAAGACCATTCCGATGATATGTCCTGGTTGATTCTTAGGAGCTCATCCCCTTTGGGTAGGCCCTTTTTCTTTTTGGCCCGAACGGGAGAGGGTACAGGAGAAGGGGAGGGGGAGGGTAAACGCGGACTCAAGGGGGTCAACTTGAAGGTCGGGGACTGGGAGGCTTTGCGCGAGGAAGAGGGAAGGCTCCTCGCCTTTTCTGCGTATGTACTTCTGGCAGGAGAAACAGGCAGTGAAACACATTTTGATGACTTTCTGCTCCTCTCCCTACTCCTGCTCCTTCTACGGCTTTTTGTAATCTCATGTTGCTCCTCCTCCTCGTGCTCCCTTCCTCGTTTCAGGGAGCCTGACCGCTCAGTTTCCATTTTCTCCGGCGGAGACTTACTTCTCTTCTCCTTTTTATCGGGCGATTTCTCCGCCACCGGCTCCATGAGTTTTGCCGGAACTTTGACGGGAGTTTTGGCGGGAGCTTTGCCAAGATCCTTGGCAAGAGTTTTTATGGGTGATGGTGTCTTCGCCGGTGAAGGCGTTTTTCCCTTCTTCCTGGCAACCACCTGCCACTCATTCTCCTTATTTACTACTGGAACTGGTACTGGTGCTGGTGATGGAGGAGCCGTCTTTTCTGCTTGCTGCTTGGACGGCTGGGTGTCGGGGGCCTGCTTCTTTGTTGAGCACGTCTTGGCAACGTGGTCGGCGGCTCCGCACACCCAACAGCAAGGCTTCCGGCCCTCCACGATGACGAATATGGCCCTCTCCCTACATGTCAAAACATTTGGGATGTCTGCCGCCTTCTTCTTGGATATTGTAACCTGCAGGGTCATATCCCCTGTCAGGTATCCGGCTTTAGAACGTGCCGAGGAAACCTCAGCCACCCTTCCGTACTTGGCAAAAAACGCCCCGATGTGATCCTCCGAGATATCCAAGGGGACGCCATGTAACGTAACTTTCAGTTTGCGCATCCCCATGTACTCTGTTGACAGCATCATTTTCTCTGTTTCAAGGGTGACTCCTGCAAGTTGTTTGGCCTCCTCGGCCGTTCCCAGCAACACATCCCAGACCGCGTTGCTCCTTCGGGCCACTGCTTTTGCTCTGATCTTGAGCACTTTTATGGCTTCTTCCACACTCTCACGGCTGACACCCACCGCCTTCTTAGTCTTCAAATCTTTTGTGATTAGAGTAATGATGCGCGCCTCGATTTCCGCAAGCTGCTCCGGCACTGACACTAATTCGGTGCCTTTTATGTAGCACTCATATTTCTCCTTCAATGCCTCGTAGTACTCCTCACCTTTCTTCACACCCTTTCCTCCTGTCCATCCAGATGTTGATGGTTTGGGGGATCCAGGTGCTGGAACCGCTGCCGGTGCCAGTACGGGTTCTGCTACAGGTCCTGGTACTTCTACTGGTGCTGGTATGGAGGGTGACTCCCGTGGCGGCAACTGCCAGTCACCCTCCTTCCCTCCCACCGAGGCCGTGGTGGGAGGAACGACTTCCTCCGGCCCATCTGTGGCCATTGCCTCAAAGAGGCCGAACACCGGACCACCGCTTTCCGGTGTTTCACGTCAAAGACGCTACTTTTACGCAGGCCCGAGCTATAAACTCGGGCTGGAAAGCAGTAAGTCCAAGAACAAAGTACTAGTAGGTATCACGAAGGAACAGATACTATACTCTGATCTTACAACCATTAACCACACAACACAAAAGTATGGTGGGGAATGGGTGGTTTTATTTATACTTTATTACAAGAATTATGGCACAAGGCCGAAAAATGGGAGGGGGTACAAAACTTGGGGTGGTCTTCAGCTACTCTATCCTATACCTAGCTAATCAGATTCACGACCCATACATACGTTACAATGATTCTCATTCACCATAAGAATTTGTCCATCAACACTCATACTTATCAAGCACCAAAATACCGCGAAACATACCGGGGACCTACAAAACGCCCCAAATGTACATAAAAATTTGTGACTATTTACAAATATAATACAAAAATAACTTTAAAAATTTGTACATGAAATGATAAGATGGGAAGGGGGTATGAAGAAACAAAAATCCCCAAAACAAAAAAACAATTTCAAATGAATATTTATACGTAATGTTAGTAAGACCCAAACACACCCTCGTAATTAAAGAGGCCGCTGTATTCTGCCTTGAAAGGCAAAATCAAGAAGCTCTCTTTCTAAGGGGAATGGAGAAGCAGGGTAGAAAATAAATTGGACTGGAGAATATATAAGGCTGACCCAGCCGAGAATGAAACGGGACAAAATAACGATGGACAATGGGGATCTCGAACTGGATCATAACAAAAGCAATGGAGCCGGGAACAGGCCGGGACTAACCCAATCACTCACATTAACTAGGTATACAAAAGAATACTAACCTAAACCGCGGGAGGGGTTCCAGAGGAATCCACCCCGATGCGACTAGCAGAGCTAAAAGAGAAAATCAAGGCTAGCCCCGGTCACGCGAACCAGGCTCGCTGCATATATCCACCTTTTGCCAAAGTCTGTCGGGTGCAGCCGTTTCCGTTCAGTTCTAATCTTCATTTTGAGCTGGTGCTCAAAATATCGGATCAGATCCTGATCCGAAAGACGGCCTCCCCGCAAGACTTCCTCCAGACGCGTCATCCAAATCACCATTCTAGCCGTGGCCAGTAGCGACAGAAACACCATCCGCTTCACTCCAGAGTACGGGGGCGACACATTGTCCACAGCGTATGCGCGATCAATGAGCACAAGCTCCCGCGGCGCGATACGAGCAGTCAACTCGCCGACACGCTCCCACAACGGGCGAACGCGCAAACAATGGAAGAAGGCGTGCGCAGACGTCTCCTTAATTCCAAGGTTGCAACGTTCACAATCTGGCAAATCCGCCAGGCCCATTGCGAAACGCTTGTCATTGAGCGACAAACCATTCCGAGCCAATCGCCAGGTCAGAGAAAACTCAGAGTTGCTGAGCCAATCCGCACCTGGCGCCCAAGACCAATGAGAGCGGTACTCCACTCTCGACATGCCGAGCTTACTCCACAGCTTATCCTTCACGGCACCCTCCACTAATCCCCGATAGAAGATTTTCCTAGGCTGTGAAAGGTCACTGGACCGTGGAATGGCCTGCAAGGCCGCCAGACATTCGAGCAGGAATTTCGGTCGCACCCAAGGCCTGACGGTCAGCCATAGGGTCGGGGGAGCGATGGTAAGGCAAGGGAACATGTCCCTCACTACCCCCGCAAGCAACCGATCTTCCTCCAACGCGCGCCTGAGAAATGCCAACCTCGAAGCGAGCACGTGGCTCCTCAAGTGTGGCATCCCCAGACCCCTTGACACGGACGGAGGCAACAGACTCCTTTGTCGACCATGTGTTTGCGTCCTCTCCACAGACAGGAGAATAGCAAACGCTCGAGCGCCTTCTCATGATCGTCGCAAAGGGGAAGTACTGACAGCCGGTAAAGGATCATGGGAAAGAGGTATGTGTTACACACCTCCGCCAAGCCCTTCACGGAGAGACCCCGTCGACGCCAAATCTTGACCGACGCGCCGACCTTTGCCAGTACTTCAGACCAGTTTTTCTCCAGCTGTAAGTCCGGACCGAACCAAACTCCGAGGATTTTGACCGGCCCGTCCGTCCAGCTGAAGGGCCCCGGGAGGGAAACACCCTTCCAGGCACCTAACCGCAAGCCGGAAGACTTGTCGCAGTTAATTCTGGCCCCTGTCACCTTCTCGTACCGTACAAGCGCCTGCTGTACCGCCTCTATGTCCCTGCGGGAGGACACAAAGGTCGTTACGTCATCGGCGTACGCGGAAACCCTGGCTCGAGCTCCGCCAGGGACAGCAATTCCACGCAGGACCGGACTGCCCGTCTCGTCCCTTAGCCTGCGAAGGAGGGGCTCCAACGCTAGGACATAAAGGAGAGAAGACAGTGGACAACCCTGTCGGACCGACCTAGACAGCGCGAAAGCGCCCGACAGCTTCCCGTTCACCTGTACCACGGCCTTGGGGGAGCGATACAGAAGGCTAATCCAGCGGCTGAAGTCGGGTTTGAATCCGGCGGCCTGCAGGACAGCAGCCAGGTAGCCATGGTCAATCCTATCAAATGCCTTGGACTGATCTAAATTGATCAGCGCGGCCTCATCGTCGTCTTCTACACCCTCTATGATCGTGCGAATCAAGTGCAGGTTGCTCTGAATTGTTCGTCCCTTCACAGAACAAGTCTGATCCGGTCCCAACAGAGACTCGGCAACTAGCTGCAAGCGATTCGTCAGGATCTTGGCCAAAATCTTTAACTCTGTGTTTAGCAGAGTTATGGGCCTGTAATCGTCTAGTTCCCTCCCAACCTTCTTGCCTTTTCTCAACAGCGTGATCACGCCCCTGGTGATCCGACCGGGGATGGACCCCTGCCGAAACCAGTGGTTGAACACGACAGCCAAGAGCGGGACAAAAAGGTGCGACATCCTCAAGTACATTTCATAGGGCAAACCATCCAAACCTGGTGACTTGCCACTGCCGACCTTCTTCAAAGCCACGTAGATTTCGTCCTCCGTAATCTCCCCTTCGCAGCTAGCCGCTTCAGCCGGCAAAAGCCGGGGAAAGTCAGCCAAATAGCTGCGAAACTCCTCGTCACGGAGACCAGGCTCCTTGGTAAATCGGTGTTCGAAATGCTGCCGGAACGCCTCGCACATGTCGTCAGTGGACCTAAGGAGATGTCCCTCCGGGTCGCGCACCTCTCGAATGTACCGGTCGCCGGCATGGCGAATTTCTTCCTTGCGCAGTTCTGCGCCCATGTTCACAGCCTCGGAAGACATCTTGCTTAACTTAGCCCTAATTACCTGGCCCATGTAGCGCCCGCTAGTCGAGCGCTCCAGGGCCTCCCTGGCTAAGGCTATCTCTAGGGGATCCCCACCAGCCTCCGCCCGGGCGAAATTAGCACTAAGTGTCTTTGCCTCCGCAGCCTTATCTAGGTTGAGCCGCTGGCTATATTTGGTGGCGAAAGACCTAATGGTGTCCTTAAGGTTAACCCACCACTTACTCCCAATGACTCGCCCAATTAACGCCCGCTGAACTAGTTTTGTCAGCTGGTCACGAAAGTCCCGCCTGTCCAGTAAGGACTGATTGAACTTCCAATAACCAGCCAACCTAGGCCTAAAGTCTAACACCACCCGGGCACAAACGAGTTTGTGGTCCGAGTAGCCTAACCAGTGGAACGTTGGACATTCTAAGAAGTCTATGCCGGCTTCTCTCACTAACATCCTATCCAGGTACGCGGATACCCGGGTAGAAGGCCAACTATGCGTCCACGTCCACATGCTCCCTTCCGGATGATCGACCCGGTATCTATCGACGAGACCAAATTCGCCGATCAGATCAACCAGGCTACGATCACCACTCCTCCCGCTAGCGCCCCTTCCTCTATCCCATTTGGGGGTTAGGACGGCATTCCAGTCCCCAACTAAGATTAGCCGTGTTGAATGCACCATGAAGGGCTCCAACAGCCGAAAGAAAGAGACACGCTCACCTTGAACATTGGGCGCATAAACCACAATCAGCCGGAACGACTTGCTTTTCACTGCAATATCGGCCACGATCAGCCGGCCCTCGGCACCGACATGGACAAGGTCAATCCTCGCGTCCAGGGTACGCTTGACCAGCAAAGAAACACCTCTGGCATGCCGGCTCCCGTATGCTGAATAGACGACAAAGTCGTTAGACAGCACACACGAGTCGACTTCGCAAACAAAGTGAGTCTCTTGGATCGTGGCCACATCCACGCCGAAGGACAAGAGGTCACGAAGCAGGCGAGCCGCCTTACCCCGATCCCTCAGGCCCTTCGCATTCAAGCTGGCTATCTTAATAGACATCTTTTAGTTCTGAAAAAGAAAAAAGAAAAAACATGCAACAACGGCACTAGTCACATACGGGACGGAAATCCCTAGCAGATAGGACCCCGACGGACTGTCCTAGGGACCCAGTTCCTACATCGGACGTAATCCGTCCGTCTAGGACAATGCCGCCGACGTCCGTGGGGACGTTAGTTTTACCACCCTATAGAGACTGGGGTGGAGTAAAACAGGGAACCTCCTCGAACAATTTTTCGCCATTTTTTTAAGTTCAGGCGTGTTCTCCTGAACCATTCTAACATTTGAAAAGTGCGTCTTGGCCTCATCTATATGGTCCCAGACCCTCAGGTTGCCACCGGTATTCCTTACCAGGGTGATGACACCTGGGGCCTGGGCAAAGTTTCTAGGGTCCTCTATGGAGAGACCATCAACAGAGGTCATCTTCAGGAGTGGTTTTAGGAGCTTTCGCCTCTGCGACGTCCACTCCGCCACCACATTGTCACTAACCCTCATGAGGGCATCACCATGGGGAAGGGCGTTTTTCTTTTTCGCCCGAGTGGGAGTGGGAATAGGAGAAGGGGAGGGAGAGGGAGTTACAGACCTAGCTTTTTTGAGGGGGGTCAATTCAAAGGTCAGGGCCTGGGAAGCTTTTTGCGAGGAAACAGGAAGGCTTCTTGCCTTTTCCGCATATGTTCGTCTGACTGGCGACACTGGTAGCGAGCTGCATTTTTCGGCTCGCGGCCTCTTTTCATTGCTCCTGCTCCTTCTCCTGGCCTTTGGGTTGTCATGTCGCTCCTCTGCCTCTTCCTCTCTCCCACGCTTCAGGGAGGCTGATCTCTCCACTTCCATTTGCTGGGGGGAAGGACTTCTTCCCTTCCTCTGCTTGGGAGGTGACTTCTCTGCAGGCGACTCCTTCGGCTTTGCCGGCGCCTTCGCCGGGGACTCCTTTTGTTTAGCCGGAGTCGGCACCTTCACCGGGGCCTGCTTTGCCGGCGTCTTGACAGGTGGCGGCAACTTCGCCGGGGAAGGCGTTTTAGCTTTCTTTCTGCCCACCATCTGCCATTCGCCCTCCTTGTTGCCCACGGGAGACTGTGTAGGTTGACCTTGTTTTCCGCCATCCTTCTCCTGTGCTACCGGTTGCTGCTTAGCTGGTTGGGCTGGTTGGGCCTTTGGAGCCGGATTCTTGGTTGGACACGTCTTTGCGACGTGATCCGCCGCCCCGCAGACCCAACAGCACGGCTTTCTCCCTTCAACGATGACGAAGATCGCCCGACCCCTGCAGGTGAGGATGTTGGGGATCTTTGCAATGTTCTCCTTGTTTAACGTCACCTGCAGGGTCATGTCTCCCGTGAGGAATCCTGCTTTAGACCGCAGCGAGGAGACTTCGGCCACCCTTCCATATTGAACAAAAAAGGCGCCAACGTGATCCTCTGCAATGTCCATGGGGACGCCATGCAGGGTGATCTTAACTTTTTTAGTGCCCATGTATTCCGTATGGAACTGGAGCGTTTTGGTCTCCAGAACCACACCGATTAAGTTTTTGGCTTCTTCCACGGAGCCAAGCAGGACGTCCCACATGGCATTGCCTCTCCTCGCCACGGCCCTAGCTCTGATCTTTAGTGCCTGTATCCCCTCCTCGAATGTATCCCTGGGGACACCGACCAACTTCTTCGTCTTTATATCCTTAGTGATTAGAGTGATAACTCTCGCCTCTATCTGCGCCAACTGGTCCGGCACCGAGACCAGCTCCGTTCCTCTGATGTACTCTGAGTACTCCTTATGAATTTTCTCATAGTACTCCTCGTCTTTCAGCGTCATTTTTTTGCCTCCCTTCCACCCGGAGGTCGAAGGTAAGGGGGACGCTGGTACTGCTGCTGGTGTCACTGTAGAAGGGGGATCGATCCGAGGCGGTAAAGCCCAATCCCCATCCTTCCCCCCCACCGAGTCCGTGGTGGGAGGAACGACTTCACCCGGCCCATCCGTGGCCATCGCCTCAAAGAGGCCTAACACCGGATAGTGTTTTCCGGTGTTTCGCGTCTTATGACACTACTTTGCCGTGGCCCGAGCTATAAACTCGGGCTGGAAAACAGTTCTCCAAAACCGAAAGCACTCGTAAATATCACGGTGGAACAAATACTGTACTTTGGTTTTACTAATCAACCACACAAACACCATTAAGGGGTGGGAAATGGGTGGTTTTATTTATTCTTTATTACAAGAATTATGGCACAAGGCCGAAAAATGGGAGGGGGAACAAAACTTGGGTTGGTCTTCAGATACTCTATCCTATACCTAGCTAATCAGATTCGCGAACCATACATACGTTACAATGATTCTCATTCACCATAAGAATTTGTCCATCAACACTCATACTTATCTAGCACCAAAATACCGCGAAACATACCGGGGACCTACAAAACGCCCCAAATGTGCATAAAAATTTGTGAATATTTACAATAATTTACAAAAATAACTTTAAAAATTTGTACATGAAAATGATATGATGGGAAGGGGGTATGAAGAAACAAAAAATCCCCAAAATAAAAACAATTTCAAATGAATATATATACATGGTGTTAGTAAGACCCAAACACACCCACATAATTAAAGAGGCCGCTGTATTCTGCCTTAAAAGACAAAATCAAGTAGCTCTCTTTCTAAAGGGGAATGGAGAGGCAGGGTTAAAATAAAGTGGACTGGAGAATATATAAGGCTGACCCAGCCGAGAATGAAAATGGGACAAAATAATAATGGACAATGGGAATCTCGAACTGGATCATAACAAAAGCAATGGAGCCGGGAACAGGCTAGGACAAACACATTCACTCACATTAACTAGGTACACAAAAGAATACTAACCTTGACCGCGGGAGGGGTTCCAACGGAATCCACCCCGATGTGCCCATCAGCTCTAAAAGAGAAAATCAAGGCTGGCCCCGGTCACGCGAACCAGGCTCGCTGCATATACCCACCTTTCGCTGAACTCTGTCGGGTGCAGTCGTTTCCGTTCAGTTCTAATCTTCATTTTGAGCTGGTGCTCAAAATATCGGATTAGATCCTGATCCGAAAGACGACCTCCCCGCAAGACTTCCTCCAGACGCGTCATCCAAATCACCATTCTAGCCGTGGCCAGTAGCGACAGAAACACCATCCGCTTCACTCCAGAGTACGGGGGCGACACATTGTCCACAGCGTATGCGCGATCAATGAGCACAAGCTCCCGCGGCACGATACGAGCAGTCAACTCGCCGACACGCTCCCACAACGGGCGAACGCGCGAACAATGGAAGAAGGCGTGCGCAGACGTCTCCTTGATTCCAAGGTTGCAACGCTCACAATCTGGCAAATCCGCCAGGCCCATTGCGAAACGCTTGTCATTGAGCGACAAACCATTCCGAGCCAATCGCCAGGTCAGAGAAAACTCAGAGTTGCTGAGCCAATCCGCACCTGGCGCCCAAGACCAATGAGAGCGGTACTCCACTCTCGACATGCCGAGCTTACTCCACAGCTTATCCTTCACGGCACCCTCCACTAATCCCCGATAGAAGATTTTCCTAGGCTGTGAAAGGTCACTGGACCATGGAATGGCCTGCAAGGCCGCCAGACATTCGAGCAGGAATTTCGGTCGCACCCAAGGCCTGACGGTCAGCCATAGGGTCGGGGGAGCGATGGTAAGGCAAGGGAACATGTCACTCACTACCCCCGCAAGCAACCGATCTTCCTCCAACGCGCGCCTGAGAAATGCCAACCTCGAAGCGAGCACGTGGCTCCTCAAGTGTGGCATCCCCAGACCCCCTTGACACGGACGGAGGCAACAGACTCCTTTGTCGACCATGTGTTTGCGTCCTCTCCACAGGCAGGAGAATAGCAAACGCTCGAGCGCCTTCTCATGATCGTCACAAAGGGGAAGTACTGACAGCCGGTAAAGGATCATGGGAAAGAGGTATGTGTTACACACCTCCGCCAAGCCCTTCACGGAGAGACCCCGTCGACGCCAAATCTTGACCGACGCGCCGACCTTTGCCAGTACTTCTGACCAGTCTTTCTCCAGCTGTAAGTCCGGACCGAACCAAACTCCGATGATTTTGACCGGCCCGTCCGTCCAGCTGAAGGGCCCCGGGAGGGAAGCACCCTTCCAGGCTCCTAACCGCAAGCCGGATGACTTGTCGCGGTTAATTCTGGCCCCTGTCACCTTCTCGTACCGTACAAGCGCCTGCTGTACCGCCTCTATGTCCCTGCGGGAGGACACAAAGGTCGTTACGTCATCGGCGTACGCGGAAACCCTGACTCGAGCTTCACCAGGGACTGCAATTCCACGCAGGACCGGACTGCCCGTCTCGTCCCTTAGCCTGCGAAGGAGGGGCTCCAACGCCAGGACATAAAGGAGAGAAGACAGTGGACAACCCTGTCGGACCGACCTAGACAGCGCGAAAGCGCCCGACAGCTTCCCGTTCACCTGTACCACAGCCTTGGGGGAGCGATACAGAAGGCTAATCCAGCGGCTGAAGTCGGGTTTGAATCCGGCGGCCTGCAGGACAGCAGCCAGGTAGCCATGGTCAATCCTATCAAATGCCTTGGACTGATCCAAATTGATCAGCGCGGCCTCATCGTCGTCTTCTACACCCTCTATGATCGTGCGAATCAAGTGCAGGTTGCTCTGAATTGTTCTCCCCTTCACAGAACAAGTCTGATCCGGTTCCAACAGAGACTCGGCAACTAGCTGCAAGCGATTCGTCAGGATCTTGGCCAAAATCTTTAACTCTGTGTTTAGCAGAGTTATGGGCCTGTAATCATCTAGTTCCCTCCCAACCTTCTTGCCTTTTCTCAACAGCGTGATCACGCCCCTGGTGATCCGACCGGGGATGGACCCCTGCCGAAACCAGTGGTTGAACACGACAGCCAAGATCGGGACAAAAAGGTGCGACATCCTAAAGTACATTTCATAGGGCAAACCATCCAAACCTGGCGACTTGCCACTGCCGACCTTCTTCAAAGCCACGTAGATTTCGTCCTCCGTAATCTCCCCTTCGCAGCTAGCCGCTTCAGCCGGCAAAAGCCGGGGTAAGTCAGCCAAATAGCTGCGAAACTCCTCGTCACGGAGACCAGGCTCCTTGGTAAATCGGTGCTCGAAATGCTGCCGGAACGCCTCGCACATGTCGTCAGTGGACCGAAGGAGATGTCCCTCCGGGTCGCGCACCTCTCGAATGTACCGGTCGCCGGCATGGCGAATTTCTTCCTTGCGCAGTTCTGCGCCCATGTTCACAGCTTCGGAAGACATCTTGCTTAACTTAGCCCTAATTACCTGGCCCATGTAGCGCCCGCTAGTCGAGCGCTCCAGGGCCTCCCTGGCTAAGGCTATCTCTAGGGGATCCCCACCAGCCTCCGCCCGGGCGAAATTAGGACTAAGTGTCTTTGCCTCCGCAGCCTTATCTAGGTTGAGCCGCTGGCTATATTTGGTGGCGAAAGACCTAATGGTGTCCTTAAGGTTAACCCACCACTTACTCCCAATGACTCGCCCAATTAACGCCCGCTGCACTAGTTTTGTCAGCTGGTCACGAAAGTCCCGCCTGTCCAGTAAGGACTGATTGAACTTCCAATAACCAGCCAACCTAGGCCTAAAGTCTAACACCACCCGGGCACAAACGAGTTTGTGGTCCGAGTAGCCTAACCAGTGAAACGTTGGACATTCTAAGAAGTCTATGTCGGCTTCTCTCACTAACATCCTATCCAGGTACGCGGATACCCGGGTAGAAGGCCAACTATGCGTCCACGTCCACATGCTCCCATCCGGATGATCGACCCGGTATCTATCGACGAGACCAAATTCGCCGATCAGATCAACCAGGCTACGATCACCACTCCTCCCGCTAGCGCCCCTTCCTCTATCCCATTTGGGGGTTAGGATGGCATTCCAGTCCCCAACTAAGATTAGCCGTGTTGAATGCACCATGAAGGGCTCCAACAGCCGAAAGAAAGAGACACGCTCACCTTGAACATTGGGCGCATAAACCACAATCAGCCGGAACGACTTGCTTTTCACTGCAATATCGGCCACGATCAGCCGGCCCTCGGCACCGACATGGACAAGGTCAATCCTCGCGTCCAGGGTACGCTTGACCAGCAAAGAAACACCTCTGGCATGCCGGCTCCCGTATGCTGAATAGACGACAAAGTCGTTAGACAGCACACACGAGTCGACTTCGCAAACAAAGTGAGTCTCTTGGATCGCGGCCACATCCACGCCGAAGGACAAGAGGTCACGAAGCAGGCGAGCCGCCTTACCCCGATCCCTCAGGCCCTTCGCATTCAAACTGGCTATCTTGATAGACATCTTTTAAACCTGTAAAAATAAAAAGAAGAAACGCATGTATCAACTTTAAACATGGGCACATACCGGATAAAAATCATTGGGGGAAAGGACCCCGACGGACTGTCCAAGGGAACCCGTTCCTATATCGGACGTAACCCGTCCGTCATGGACAATACCGCCAACGTCCGTGGGGTATGTTAATTTTACCACCCTATATAAACAGGGGTGGAGTAAAACTGGGGGCCTCCCAGCACAATTTTTTGCCATCTTGCGCAATTCAGGAGTTCCACTCCTTAACATTACAATATTGGGATAGAGTCTTTCAGCAGCCTCCACGTGATCCCATACACGGAGATTACCCCCTGTGGTCCTTATGAGGGTGATTACCCCCGGGGCCTCAGGGAAATTAAATGGGTCCTCCGACGACTTTCCGTTTATCTCTTTAAGCTTAAGGAGTGGCTTCAAAAGTGCACGCCTTTGTGCACTCCACTCCTTAGCTATCTCCTTGGTGTCAACTTTCATCAGGGCTTCGCCCTTTGGGAGAGACTTTTTCTTTTTGGGCTGGGAAACCGTAGGAGAAGGGGTGGGAGAGGGGGTAAGTGTTTTTCTTGGTAAAAGGGGTGTCAGCTTGAAGGCCGGGGACTGGGAAAGGGAAAGATGTTTGCTAGTTTTAAGGGGGGAAGATGGGAGGCTGCTTGCTTTCTTCGCGTAGGTGTCCTTCGGTCTCTCCGGAGACACGGGCAGGGAGACGGCTGCTTGACTCTTCCTGCTGCTGTTGCGGCTCTTCCTCTGCATTTTTGTGATGCACTCTTCCTCCTCTTCTTCTTGCTCCCTGCACCTCTTCAGGGATGACGCTCTGGGCTCCTGAGTGTCCACCACCATGTCTTCTTGCAGGGAATTCTTAACTTTTCCCTGGGGGACACCCTGCTTGGCTGGCGGCGGCGGAGGTTTTGTGACCTTCTTCTGGGGTGAAGTGGTTGATCGTTTCTCCTTGGGAGTGGGTGATGGAGTCGGTGATGCTACCGGAGTTTTGGTGGGTTGTTTCTCCACCGACGGCTGACTTTTGGCTTTGGCACCCTTCTTGCCAACCGTCTTCCACTCCCCCTCCTTAGGTTCTTAGGCGCTCTTCTTCGGCTCTTCTGGCTTCTCTGGTGCCGGGGTCTGTGGGGGCTGGGCCTTAGGCGCCTGATTTTTGGCGGGACACGCCTTGGCCACATGCTCAGATGACCCACAGACCCAACAAAAGGGCTTCCTTCCCTCCACAATCACAAAGATTGCCCTCTTTCTGCACGTGATTATATTTGGGATGTCCGCCAACTTCTCACGAGGGGCCGTCAGCTGCAGAGTGACATCCCCAGTCTGGAAGCCCCGCTTCGAGAGAATTGAGGATACCTCCGCCACCTTGCCGAATTGGGTGAAAAACGCTCCAACATGGTCCAAGCTAATATCCATGGGCACACCATGCAGCGTGATTTTGGCTTTGCGTGCGCCCATGTACTCAGTCTGCATGATGAGCGACTTCGTTTGCAGGGTCGTACCGGCCAGACTCTTCGCTTCCTCCTCCGTGCCAAGCAGGATGTCCCACGTGGCGTGACTACGCCTGGCCACCATCTTCGCCTTTATCTTCAGGGCACCAATGGCTTCCTCCACCACATCCCTGCTGACCCCAATGAATTTGTGGCTTTTAAGGTCCTTGGTCAGCAGGGTGAGGATCCTGGGCTCGATGCTGCTCAGGTCCTCGGGAACAGACAAGAGCTCCGTTCCCGAAATGAACTCTGCGTACTTATCTTTCACAGCTTCGTAGTACGCAGAGTCTTTCATCACTTTTTTAACGGTCCCTCCTCTCCAAGCCGTGCTGGCGGGAACCGGTGATGCTGGACTCGACTGCCCATCCTTCGACGTCGAGGGAACTGGAGATCCTGGACGCCCTGCGGTCACTGGTACTGGAGCCGGTGCTCCTACTTTTGCTGGTACTCCTGATGAGGGGGGTGTTGCTGGCGGCAGCTGCCAGTCCCCCTCGCTCCCTCCCACCGAGGTCGAGGTGGGAGGAACGATCGCATCTGGCCTATTGGAGGCCATGCCTCCTAAGAGGCCGAACACTTGGACAACTGTCCCCCGGTTTTTCGCGTTTTTACACGCTACTTACACGCTGCCTGGGCAATGAACCCAAGTGGAAAACAGTTGTCCCCAAACCACAAGCTGTAGTAAACGCTACTAGGGAACAGATACTACACTTTGATCCTACCCACAAAAACCACGTAACGCAATTTTGGGGTAGGAAATGGGTGGTACTTATTTATTTACGTATAAATACATGAATTCTGGCACAAGGCCAACAAATGGGAGGGGGAACAAAAACTTGGGATGGTCTTCAGTAACTATCCTATACCTAGCTAATCAGATTCACGACCCATACATACATTACAATTTCTCCTTCACCATAAAAATTTGTCCATCAACACTCATACTTATCATACACCAAAATACCGCAAAAACATACCGAGGACCTACAAAACGCCCCAAATGTACATAAAAATTTGTGATTTTTACAATATTTACAATAGTGTACAAAAATAGATTTTAAAAATTTTCACATGAAATGATATGAAGGGAAGGGGGTATGAAGAAACAAAAATCCCCAAAATAAAACAATTTCAAATGAATATATATACACAATGTTAGTAAGACCCAAACACACCCACATAATTAAAGAGGCCACTGTATTCGGCCTTAAAAAGACAAAATCCAGCAGCTCTCTTTCTAAGGGGAATGGAGAAGCAGGGGGCAAAAATAAATTGGACTGGAGAATGTATAAGGCTGACCCAGCCGAGAGTGAAAACGGGACAAAATAATACTTGGACAATGGGAATCTCGAACTGGATCATAACAAAAGCAATGGAGCCGGGAACAGGCCAGGACAAACACATTCACTCACATTAACTAGGCACAAAAAAGACTTCTACCTTAACCACGGGCGGGGTTCCAAAGGAATCCACCCCGATGCAACTAGCAGATCTAAAAGAGAAAATCAAGGCTAGCCCCGGTCACGCGAACCAGGCTCGCCGCATATACCCACCTTTCGCTGAACTCTGTCGGGTGCAGCCGTTTCCGTTCAGTTCTAATCTTCATTTTGAGCTGGTGCTCAAAATATCGGATTAGATCCTGATCCGAAAGACGACCTCCCCGCAAGACTTCCTCCAGACGCGTCATCCAAATCACCATTCTAGCCGTGGCCAGTAGCGACAGAAACACCATCCGCTTCACTCCAGAGTACGGGGGCGACACATTGTCCACAGCGTATGCGCGATCAATGAGCACAAGCTCCCGCGGCGCGATACGAGCAGTCAACTCGCCGACACGCGCCCACAACGGGCGAACGCGCGAACAATGGAAGAAGGCGTGCGCAGACGTCTCCTTAATTCCAAGGACGCAACGTTCACAATCTGGCAAATCCGCCAGGCCCATTGCGAAACGCTTGTCGTTGAGAGACAAACCATTCCGAGCCAATCGCCAGGTCAGAGAAAACTCAGAGTTGCTGAGCCAATCCGCACCTGGCGCCCAAGACCAATGAGAGTGATACTCCTCTCTCGACATGCCGAGCTTACTCCACAGCTCATCCTTCACGGCGCCCTCCACTAATCCCCGATAGAAGATTCTCCTAGGCCGTGAAAGGTCACTGGACCATGGAATGGCCCGAAGGGCCGTCAGACATTCGAGCAGGAATCTCGGTCGCCCCCAAGGCCTATTGCTAGTCCTTAGGAGCGGGGGAGTGATAGTGAGGCTAGGGAACATGTCCCTCACTACCCCCGCAAGCAACCGATCTTCCGACAACGTGCGCCTGAGAAATGCCAACCTTGAAGCGAGCACGTGGCTCCTCAAGTGCGGCATTCCCAGACCCCCATGACACGGACGGAGGCAACAGACTCCTTTGTCGACCATGTGTTTGCGTCCTCTCCACAGACAGGAGAATAGCAAACGCTCGAGCGCCTTCTCATGATCGTCACAAAGGGGAAGTACAGACAGCCGGTAAAGGATTCTGGGAAAGAGGTATGTATTACACACCTCCGCCAGACCCTTCACGGAGAGACTCCGTCGACGCCAAATCTCGACCGACGCGCCGACCTTTGCCTGCACTTCTGACCAGTTTTTCTCCAACTGTAAGTCCGGACCGAACCAAACTCCGAGGAGCTTGACCGGCCCGTCCGTCCAGTCGAAGGGCCCCGGGAGGGAAACACCCTTCCAGGCACCTAACCGCAAGCCGGACGACTTGTCGCGGTTAATTCTGGCCCCTGTTACCTGTTCGTACCGTTCAAGCGCCCTCTGTACCGCCCTTATGTCCCTGCGGGAGGACACAAAGGTCGTTACGTCATCGGCGTACGCGGAAACCCTGGCTCGAGCTCCACCAGGGACAGCAATTCCACGCAGGACCGGACTGCACGTCTCGTCCCTTAGCCGGCGAAGGAGAGGCTCCAACGCCAGGACGTAAAGGAGAGGCGACAGTGGACAACCCTGTCGGACCGACCTAGACAGCGCGAAAGCGCTCGACAGCTTCCCGTTCACCTGTACCACAGCCTTGGGGGAGCGATACAGAAGGCTAATCCAGCGGCTGAAGTCGGGTTTGAATCCGGCGGCCTGCAGGACAGCAGCCAGGTAGCCATGGTCAATCCTATCAAATGCCTTGGACAGATCCAAATTGATCAGCGCGGCCTCTTCGTCGTCTTCTACACCCTCTACGATCGTGCGAATCAAGTGCAGGTTGCTCTGAATTGTTCGTCCCTTCACAGAACAAGTCTGATCCGGTTCCAACAGAGACTCGGCAACTAGCTGCAAGCGATTCGTCAGGATCTTGGCCAAAATCTTTAACTCTGTGTTTAGCAGAGTTATGGGCCTGTAATCATCTAGTTCCCTCCCAACCTTCTTGCCTTTTCTCAACAGCGTGATCACGCCCCTGGTGAAACGACCGGGGATGGACCCCTGCCGAAACCAGTGGTTGAACACGACAGCCAAGATCGGGACAAAAAGGTGCGACATCCTCAAGTACAATTCATAGGGCAAACCATCCAAACCTGGCGACTTGCCACTGCCGGTCTTCTTCAAAGCCGCGTAGACTTCGTCCTCCGTAATCTCCCCTTCGCAGCTAGCCGCTTCAGCCGGCAAAAGCCGGGGAAAGTCAGCCAAATAGCTGCGAAACTCCTCGTCACGGAGACCAGGCTCCTTGGTAAATCGGTGTTCGAAATGCTGCCGGAACGCCTCGCACATGTCGTCAGTGGACCGAAGGAGATGCCCCTCCGGGTCGCGCACCTCTCGAATGTACCGATCGCCGGCCCGACGAATTTCTTCCTTGCGCAGTTCTGCGCCCATGTTCACAGCTTCGGAAGACATCTTGCTTAACTTAGCTCTAATTACCTGGCCCATATAGCGCTCGCTAGTCGTGCGCCTCAGGGCCTCCTGGCTAAGGCTATCTCTAGGGGATCCCCACCAGCCTCCGCCCGGGCGAAATTAGGACTAAGTGTCTTTGCCTCCGCAGCCTTATCTAGGTTGAGCCGTTGGCTATATTTGGTGGCGAAAGACCTAATGGAGTCCTTAAGGTTAACCCACCACTTATTCCCAATGACTCGCCCAATTAACGCCCGCTGAACTAGTCTTGTCAGCTGGTCACGAAAGTCCCGCCTGTCCAGTAAGGACTGATTGAACTTCCAATAACCAGCCAACCTAGGCCTAAAGTCTAACACCACCCGGGCACAAACGAGTTTGTGGTCCGTGTAGCCTAGCCAGTGGAACGTTGGACATTCTAAGAAGTCTATGTTGGCCACTCTCACTAACATCCTATCCAGGTACGCGGATACCCGGGTAGAAGGCCAATTAAGCGCCCACGTCCACATACTCCCATCCGGATGATCGACCCGGTATCTATCGACGAGACCAAATTCGTCGATCAGATCAACCAGGCTACGATCATCATTCCTCCCGCTAGCGCCCCTTCCTCTATCCCATTTGGGGGTTAGGATGGCATTCCAGTCCCCAACTAAGATTAGCCGTGTTGAATGCACCATAAAGGGCTCCAACAGCCGAAAGAAAGAGACACGCTCACCTTGCTTATTGGGCGCATAAACCACAATCAACCGGAACGATTTGCTTTTCACTGCAATATCGGCCACGATCAGCCGGCCCTCGGCACCGACATGGACAAGGTCAATCCTCGCGTCCAGGGTACGCTTGACCAGCAAAGAAACACCTCTGGCTTGCCGGCTCCCATATGCTGAATAGACGACAAAGTCGTTAGACAGCACACACGAGTCGACTTCGCAAACAAAGTGAGTCTCTTGGATCGCGGCCACATCCACGCCGAAGGACAAGAGGTCACGAAGCAGGCGAGCCGCCTTACCCCGATCCCTCAGGCCCTTCGCATTCAAGCTGGCTATCTTAATAGACATCTTTTAAACCTGAAAAAGAAAAAAAGAAAAACAGGCAACAAAGGCTCTCTAATCGCATACGGGACGGAAATCTTTAGCAGATAGGACCCCGACGGACTGTCCTAGGGAACCCGTTCCTACATCGGACGTAATCCGCCCGTCTAGGACAATCCCGCCGACGTCCGTGGGGTAAGTTAACTTTACCACCCTATATAGGCAGGGATGGAGTAAAACCGGGAACCTCCCAGCACAGTTTTTACTCATTTTTTTCAAGTCAGGAGTGTTCTCCTTGACCATGGTTAATTGTGAAAAATGCTTCTTGGCTTCAGAAATGTGGTCCCAGACCCTCAGGTTTCCACCGGTATTTCTTACCAGGGTGATGACACCTGGGGCCTGGGGAAAGTTCCTCGGGTTCTCAGTAGACAACCCATCCACCGTAGTGAGTTTCAACAGAGGCTTCAATAGCTTACGCCTCTGCGAAGACCATTCCGATGATATGTCCTGGTTGATTCTTAGGAGCTCATCCCCTTTGGGTAGGCCCTTTTTCTTTTTGGCCCGAACGGGAGAGGGTACAGGAGAAGGGGAGGGGGAGGGTAAACGCGGCCTCAAGGGGGTCAACTTGAAGGTCGGGGACTGGGAGGCTTTGCGCGGGGAAGAGGGAAGGCTCCTCGCTTTTTCTGCGTATGTACTTCTGGCAGGAGAAGCAGGCAGTGAAACACATTTTGATGACTTTCTGCTCCTCTCCCTACTCCTGCTCCTTCTACGGCTTTTTGTAATCTCATGTTGCTCCTCCTCCTCGTGCTCCCTTCCTCGTTTCAGGGAGCCTGACCGCTCAGTTTCCATTTTCTCCGGCGGAGACTTACTTCTCTTCTCCTTTTTATCGGGCGATTTCTCCGCCACCGGCTCCATGAGTTTTGCCGGAACTTTGACGGGAGTTTTGGCGGGAGCTTTGCCAAGATCCTTGGCAAGAGTTTTTATGGGTGATGGTGTCTTCGCCGGTGAAGGCGTTTTTCCCTTCTTCCTGGTAACCACCTGCCACTCATTCTCCTTATTTACTACTGGAACTGGTACTGGTGCTGGTGATGGAGGAGCCGTCTTTTCTGCTTGCTGCTTGGACGGCTGGGTGTCGGGGGCCTGCTTCTTTGTTGAGCACGTCTTGGCAACGTGGTCGGCGGCTCCGCACACCCAACAGCAAGGCTTCCGGCCCTCCACGATGACGAATATGGCCCTCTCCCTACATGTCAAAACATTTGGGATGTCTGCCGCCTTCTTCTTGGATATTGTAACCTGCAGGGTCATATCCCCTGTCAGGTATCCGGCTTTAGAACGTGCCGAGGAAACCTCAGCCACCCTTCCGTACTTGGCAAAAAACGCCCCGATGTGATCCTCCGAGATATCCAAGGGGACGCCATGTAACGTAACTTTCAGTTTGCGCATCCCCATGTACTCTGTTGACAGCATCATTTTCTCTGTTTCAAGGGTGACTCCTGCAAGTTGTTTGGCCTCCTCGGCCGTTCCCAGCAACACATCCCAGACCGCGTTGCTCCTTCGGGCCACTGCTTTTGCTCTGATCTTGAGCACTTTTATGGCATCTTCCACACTCTCACGGCTGACACCCACCGCCTTCTTAGTCTTCAAATCTTTTGTGATTAGAGTAATGATGCGCGCCTCGATTTCCGCAAGCTGCTCCGGCACTGACACTAATTCGGTGCCTTTTATGTAGCACTCATATTTCTCCTTCAATGCCTCGTAGTACTCCTCACCTTTCTTCACACCCTTTCCTCCTGTCCATCCAGATGTTGATGGTTTGGGGGATCCAGGTGCTGGAACCGCTGCCGGTGCCAGTACGGGTTCTGCTACAGGTCCTGGTACTTCTACTGGTGCTGGTATGGAGGGTGACTCCCGTGGCGGCAACTGCCAGTCACCCTCCTTCCCTCCCACCGAGGCCGTGGTGGGAGGAACGATTTCCATCGGCCCATCTGTGGCCATTGCCACAAAGTGGCCGAACACCGGACAACTAATTTCCGGTGTTTCGCGTCAAAAGACGCTACTTTTACGCTGGCCCGAGCTATAAACTCGGGCTGGAAATTAGTTTGTCCAAGACACAAAATACTAGTAAATATCACTGCGGAACAGATACTATATTTTGCTCTTACAACCATAAACCACAAAACAAAAGTCGGGTGGGAAATGGGTGGTATGTATTTATTCATGTATAAAATACATTGAATTCTGGCACAAGGCCAACAAATGGGAGGGGGAACAAAAACTCGGGTTGGTCTTCCGTAACTATCCTATACCTAGCTAATCAAATTCACGACCCATACATACGTTACAATTTTCTCATACACCATAAAAATTTGTCCATCAACACTCATACCTATCAAGCACCAAAAACCGCAAAATCATACCGGGGACCTAAAAAACGCCCCAAATGTACATAAAAATTTGTGTTTTTACAATATTTACAATAGTGTACAAAAATATATTTAAAAATTTTCACATGAAATGACATGATGGGAAGGGGGAATGAAGAAACAAAAATCCCCAAAACAAAAAAACAATTTCAAATGAATAGTATATATATAGTGTTAGTAAGACCCAAACACACCCACATAATTAAAGAGGCCACTGTATTCTGCCTTAAAAGACAAAATCAAGTAGCTCTCTTTCTAAAGGGGGATGGGGAAGCAGGGTACAAAATAAATTGGACTGGAGAATATATAAGGCTGACCCAGCCAAGAATGCAAACGGGACAAAATAACAATGGACAATGGGAATCTCGAACTGGATCATAACAAAAGCAATGGAGCCGGGAACAGGCTAGGACAAACACATTCACTCACATTAACTAGGTACAAAAAAGACTTCTTACCTTAACCACAGGAGGGGTTCCAAAGGAATCCACCCCGATGCGACTAGCAGATCTAAAAGAGAAAATCAAGGCTAGCCCCGGTCACGCGAACCAGGCTCGCTGCATATATCCACCTTTCGCCAAAGTCTGTCGGGTGCAGCCGTTTCCGTTCAGTTCTAATCTTCATTTTGAGCTGGTGCTCAAAATATCGGATTAGATCCTGATCCGAAAGACGACCGCCCCGCAAGACTTCCTCCAGACGCGTCATCCAAATCACCATTCTAGCCGTGGCCAGTAGCGACAGAAACACCATCCGCTTCACTCCAGAGTACGGGGGCGACACATTGTCCACAGCGTATGCGCGATCAATGAGCACAAGCTCCCGCGGCGCGATACGAGCAGTCAACTCGCCGACACGCGCCCACAACGGGCGAACGCGCGAACAATGGAAGAAGGCGTGCGCAGACGTCTCCTTAATTCCAAGGTCGCAACGTTCACAATCTGGCAAATCCGCCAGGCCCATTGCGAAACGCTTGTCATTGAGAGACAAACCATTCCGAGCCAATCGCCAGGTCAGAGAAAACTCAGAGTTGCTGAGCCAGTCCGCACCTGGCGCCCAAGACCAATGAGAGCGGTACTCCACTCTCGACATGCCGAGCTTACTCCACAGCTTATCCTTCACGGCGCCCTCCACTAATCCCCGATAGAAGATTTTCCTAGGCTGTGAAAGGTCACTGGACCGTGGAATGGCCTGCAATGCCGCCAGACATTCGAGCAGGAATTTCGGTCGCACCCAAGGCCTGACGGTCAGCCATAGGGTCGGGGGAGTGATGGTAAGGCAAGGGAACATGTCCCTCACTACCCCCGCAAGCAACCGATCTTCCTCCAACGCGCGCCTGAGGAATGCCAACCTCGAAGCGAGCACATGGCTCCTCAAGTGTGGCATCCCCAGACCCCCTTGACACGGACGGAGGCAACAGACTCCTTTGTCGACCATGTGTTTGCGTCCTCTCCACAGACAGGAGAATAGCAAACGCTCGAGCGCCTTCTCATGATCGTCACAAAGGGGAAGTACTGACAGCCGGTAAAGGATCATGGGAAAGAGGTATGTGTTACACACCTCCGCCAAGCCCTTCACGGAGAGACTCCGTCGACGCCAAGTCTTGACCGACGCGCCGACCTTTGCCAGTATTTCTGACCAGTTTTTCTCCAGCTGTAAGTCCGGACCGAACCAAATTCCGAGGATTTTGACCGGCCCGTCCGTCCAGCTGAAGGGCCCCGGGAGGGAAACACCCTTCCAGGCACCTAACCGCAAGCCGGATGACTTGTCGCGGTTAATTCTGGCCCCTGTCACCTTCTCGTACCGTTCAAGCGCCTGTTGTACCGCCTCTATGTCCCTGCGGGAGGACACAAAGGTCGTTACGTCATCGGCGTACGCGGAAACCCTGGCTCGAGCTCCACCAGGGACAGCAATTCCACGCAGGACCGGACTGCCAGTCTCGTCCCTTAGCCGGCGAAGGAGGGGCTCCAACGCCAGGACGTAAAGGAGAGACGACAGTGGACAACCCTGTCGGACCGACCTAGACAGCGCGAAAGCGCCCGACAGCTTCCCGTTCACCTGTACCACAGCCTTGGGGGAGCGATACAGAAGGCTAATCCAGCGGCTGAAGTCGGGTTTGAATCCGGCGGCCTGCAGGACAGCAGCCAGGTAGCCATGGTCAATCCTATCAAATGCCTTGGACTGATCTAAATTGAACAGCGCGGCCTCATCGTCGTCTTCTACACCCTCTATGATCGTGCGAATCAAGTGCAGGTTGCTCTGAATTGTTCGTCCCTTCACAGAACAAGTCTGATCCGGTTCCAACAGAGACTCGGCAACTAGCTGCAAGCGATTCGTCAGGATCTTGGCCAAAATCTTTAACTGTGTGTTTAGCAGAGTTATGGGCCTGTAATCATCTAGTTCCAACCTTCTTGCCTTTTCTCAACAGCGTGATCACGCCCCTGGTGATCCGACCGGGGATGGACCCCTGCCGAAACCAGTGGTTGAACACGACAGCCAAGAGCGGGACAAAAAGGTGCGACATCCTCAAGTACAATTCATAGGGCAAACCATCCAAACCTGGCGACTTGCCACTGCCGACCTTCTTCAAAGCCACGTAGATTTCGTCCTCCGTAATCTCCCCTTCGCAGCTAGCCGCTTCAGCCGGCAAAAGCCGGGGAAAGTCAGCCAAATAGCTGCGAAACTCCTCGTCACGGAGACCAGGCTCCTTGGTAAATCGGTGTTCGAAATGCTGCCGGAACGCCTCGCACATGTCGTCGGTGGACCTAAGGAGATGTCCCTCCGGGTCGCGTACCTCTCGAATGTACCGGTCGCCGGCTCGGCGAATCTCTTCCTTGCGCCCATTTTCACAGCTTCGGAAGACATCTTAGCCCTAATTACTTGGCCCATGTAGCGCCCGCTAGTCGAACGCTGCAGGGCCTCCCTGGCTAAGGCTATCTCTAGGGGATCCCCACCAGCCTCCGCCCGGGCGAAATTAGCTCTAAGTGTCTTTGCCTCCGCAGCCTTATCTAGGTTGAGCCGTTGGCTATATTTGGTGGCGAAAGACCTAATGGAGTCCTTAAGGTTAACCCACCACTTACTCCCAATGACTCGCCCAATTAATGCCCGCTGAACTAGTTTTGTCAGCTGGTCACGAAAGTCCCGCCTGTCCAGTAAGGACTGATTGAACTTCCAATAACCAGCCAACCTAGGCCTAAAGTCTAACACCACACGGGCACAAACGAGTTTGTGGTCCGAGTAGCCTAACCAGTGGAACGTTGGACATTCTAAGAAGTCTATGTCGGCTTCTCTCACTAACATCCTATCCAGGTACGCGGATACCCGGGTAGAAGGCCAACTATGCGTCCACGTCCACATGCTCCCATCCGGATGATCGACCCGGTATCTATCGACGAGACCAAATTCGCCGATCAGATCAACCAGGCTACGATCACCACTCCTCCCGCTAGCGCCCCTTCCTCTATCCCATTTGGGGGTTAGGACGGCATTCCAGTCCCCAACTAAGATTAGCCGTGTTGAATGCACCATAAAGGGCTCCAACAGCCGAAAGAAAGAGACTCGCTCACCTTGAACATTGGGCGCATAACCACAATCAGCCGGAACGACTTGCTTTTCACTGCAATATCGGCCACGATCAGCCGGCCCTCGGCACCGACATGGACAAGGTCAATCCTCGCGTCCAGGGTACGCTTGACCAGCAAAGAAACACCTCTGGCATGCCGGCTCCCATATGCTGAATAGACGACAAAGTCGTTAGACAGCACACACGAGTCGACTTCGCAAACAAAGTGAGTCTCTTGGATCGCGGCCACATCCACGCCGAAGGACAAGAGGTCACGAAGCAGGCGAGCCGCCTTACCCCGATCCCTCAAGCCCTTCGCATTTAAACTGGCTATCTTAATAGACATCCTTTAGACCTGAAACGAAAAAACAAAGAACATGCAACAAAGGCACTAATCGCATACGGGGTAGAAATCTCGGACAGAGGGGACCCCGACGGACTGTCCTAGGGACCCTGTACCAATGTCGGACGTAATCCGTCCGTCTAGGACAATCCCGCCGACGTCGGTGGGATATGTTAGTTTTACCACCCTATATAAGCAGGGGTGGAGGATAACCGGGAACCTCCCCGAACAATTTTTGCCCATTTTTTTGAGTTCAGGCGTATTCATTGTTGCCATCCTTAATTTAGGGTAGTGCTTCTTGGCGTCTTCTATATGGTCCCAGACCCTCAGGTTACCCCCGGTATTTCTTACGAGGGTAATGACACCTGGGGCCTGGGGAAAGTTCGTTGGGTCTTCCGTGGACATTTCTTTTACTGTAGTCAGTTTGAGGAGTGGCTTCAGCAGTTTTCGCCTCTGCGAAGACCACTCCTCCACAATGTCCTCATCTACTTTACACAAAGCGTCGCCTTGGGGGAGGGCTTTCTTCTTTTTTGCCCGTGAGGGAGTGGGAATAGGAGAAGGGGAGGGAGTGGGTGTTGCAGAAGTCTGTTTTTTCAAGGGGATCAAATTGAAGGTTGGGGACTGGGAAGCTTTGCGCGGGGAAGATGGTAGGCTTCTTGCCTTGTCAGCATATGTGTGTCTGACCGGGGAAACCGGCAATGATGCACACTTGTCCCCATGTTTGCTTCTTTCAGAGCTCCTGCCCCTTCTTCTGCTTTTTAGCTTGTCCTGCTGCTCCTCTTCTTCCTCTCTCCCGCGCTTCAGAGACGACGCTCTCCCTACCTCCATCGGTTCGTCCTTTTTGGGGGAGGAAACCCTTTCCCTCTCCTGTTTGGCGGGCGTATTTTTTGAGGTAGTCTCCTTTTGTTTTGGGGGTGATTTGACAGGCGGTGGCACCTTCGCCGGCCCCTTGGCCGGAGAAGGCGTTTTTGCCTTTTTCCTCGCCACCACCTGCCAATCGCCCTCCTTGCTGGCTGCTGGTACTGGTGTAGGAGAGGCTGTCTTAACTGCTTCCTTTGCTGGCTGCTGCTGCTTGGCTGGTTGGGCCTTTGCGGGGGGATTCTTAGACGGACAGATCTTTGCGACATGCTCCGCCGCCCCACAGACCCAACAGCAAGGCTTTCTGCCTTCTACGATTACAAAAATCGAACGACCCCTGCAGGTGAGGATGTTGGGAATTTTGGCGATATTCTCCTTATTCAGGGTCACCTGCAGGGTCATGTCGCCCGTGAGAAAACCGGCCCTGGACCGCAGCGAGGAGACTTCGGCCACTCTTCCATATTGCACGAAGAAGGCGCCGACATGATCCTCTGCAATGTCCATGGGGACGCCATGCAGGGTGATCTTGACTTTTCTAGTACCCATGTACTCCGTATTGATCAGGAGAGTTTTGGTCTCCAAGACCACACCAATTAGGTTTCTAGCTTCTTGCACGGAGCCAAGCAGGACGTCCCACATGGCATTGCCTCTCCTCGCCACGGCCAACGCTCTAATTTTTAAAGCTTGTAGCCCCTCCTCGAGTGTATCCCGAGGGACACCGGCCAACTTCTTTGTCTTCGGGTCCTTGGTGAACAGAGTGATCACTCTCGCTTCTATTTGAGCCAACTGCTCCGGCACCGAAACGAGCTCTGTTCCTTTGATGTAATCTGCGTAGTCCTTTGCAATCTTCTCGTAATAATCCTCCCCTTTAAGCGACATTTTTTTGCCTCCCTTCCACCCAGAGGTCGAAGGTAAGGGGGATGCTGGAGCTGCTACTGGTGACACTATCGAAGGGGGATTATCCCGAGGCGGTAGAGCCCAATCCCCCTCCTTTCCTCCCACCGAGGCCGTGGTGGGAGGAACGACTTCACCCGGCCCATCCGTGGCCATCGCCTCAAAGAGGCCTAACACCGGATAGTGTTTCCCGGTGTTTCGCGTCTTATGACACTACTTTGCCGTGGCCCGAGCTATAAACTCGGGCTGGAAAACAGTTCTCCAAAACCGAAAGCACTCGTAGATATCACGGTGGAACAAATACTGTACTTTGGTTTTACTAATCAACCACACAAACATCATTAAGGGGTGGGAAATGTGTATTTATTGCGTCAAACTACACAATTGCGGCACAAGGCCTAGTTTGGGAGGGGGAACAAAACTGAGGTTGGTCGTGCAGTGCGCTATCTTATTCCTAGCTAATTTCATTCGTGACCCAAGCGTACGTTACAATTTTTCTCTATCACCAAAAGAAGTTATCCTTCGACACTCATACCTATCATTTACCAGAATTCCACAAAACACTCCGGGGAATCTATATAAAAACCCAATGTGTATAAAAATTTATCTTTTTACAAAGTTCATTTTTTCATAATTTTTTCATACAAAAATAAAAATATATATTATAAAAATTATACAGTGAAATGACACAGGGGAGAAGGGGTATGATGTAATATCCCAAAATAAAAGGAAACAAAAAAGAACAAACAAAACATTGTGTTAGCTGGTCCCAACCCACCCACAAATAAACAAAGAGGTCACTGTATTCTGCCTGTTGGACAAAATCAAGCCACACTCTTTCTACTGGGAATGGGGAGGAGCACAAAAACATTAGGGTTGGGAATGAAAAAATTTTGATTCAGGCATGACAAAAACGGAGGTAAAAATAACACGGGAAATAGGGGGTCAAGCGCTGAATCATAACAAAATCAGAGTGCCGGGAAACAGGCGAGGACATACATTCATACACCTTAACTAGGAACACAAATGAGTACTAACCTTAACCATGGGAAGGGTTCCAGAGGAATCCAACCCGATGCGACGTAGCAGGTCTAAAACAGAAAATCAAGGCCAGCCCCAGTCACGCGAACCAGGCTCGCCACAGTCACCCACCTTTTGCTGAAATCTGTCGGGTGCAATCGTTTCCAATCAGTTCTAATCTTCATTTTGAGCTGATGCTCAAAAAATCTGATCAGATCCTGATGTGAAAGACGACCACCCCGCAAGACCTCCTCCAGACGCGTCGTCCATATCACCATACGAGCCGTGGCCAGTAGCACCAGAAACACCATTCGTTTCACTCCAGAGTACGGTGGCGACACATTGTCAACAGCGTATGCACGATCAATGAGCAAAAGCTCTCGCGGCGCGATACGAGCAGTCAACTCGCCGACTCGATCCCATAGTGGGCGAACGCGCGAACAATGGTAGAAGGCGTGCGAAGACGTCTCCTTGATACCAAGGTTGCAACGTTCACAGTCCGGCAAATCCGCCGAGCCCACTATGAAACGCGAGTCATTGAGAGACAAGCCATTCCGAGCCAATCGCCAGGTCAAAGAAAACTCAGGGTTGCTGAGATACTCCGATCCTGGCGTCCACGACCAATGAGAGCGATATTCACCCTCCGTCATGCCGAGCCTCCTCCTGAGTCGATCCTTTGCGACACCCTCCACTAGCCCTCGATAGAAGAGCTTCCTAGGCTGTGAAAGGTCACTGGACCGCGGAATGGCCGACAAGGCCTTGCGGCATTCGAGAATGAACTTGGATTGCTCCCGAGGCTTGCGGCAGTAGCTCGAGATCGGGGGAGTGATAGTGAGGCTCGGGAACGCGTCCCGCACTACCCCCGAAAGCAAACCGTTGTCCATTAACGCACGTCTAAGGAATGCCAACCTCGAGGCAAGCTTGTGGCTCACCAAGTGCGGCACCCCCAGACCCCCATTGCACGGACGTTGGTAACAGACACGTTTGTCGACGTGATGCCTGCGTCCTCTCCAGAGAAAGGAGATTAGCAGACGCTCGAGCGCCTCCTCACGCGCCTGACAAAGTGGAAGTACAGACAGCCGGTAAAGGATCTTGGGAAAGAGGTATGTGGCACACACCTCCGCCAAGCCCTTTAAGGACAACCGCCTTCGTTGCCAAATCTCGACCAGCGCAACGACCTTTGCCTGTACTTCAGACCAATTCTTCTCCAACTGTAAGTCCGGACCAAACCAAACTCCGAGGAGCTTGACCGGCCCGTCCGTCCAGCTGAAGGGCCCCGGGAGGGAGATTCCCTTCCAGGCACCTAACCGCAAGCCGGAAGACTTGTCGCAGTTAATCTTGGCCCCAGTCACCTGTTCGAACCGTACAAGCGCCTTCTGTACCGCTCTTATGTCCCCGTGAGAAGACACAAAAACCGATACGTCATCGGCGTACGCAGAAACCCTGGCTCGAGCGCCTCCACCAGGGACAGCGATTCCACGTAGGGCCGGCCTGCACGCCCTGTCCTTTAGCCTGCGAAGGAGGGGCTCCAACGTCAGGACGTAAAGTAGGGACGACAGCGGACAACCCTGTCGGACCGACCTAGACAGCGCAAAGGCGCTCGACAGCTTCCCGTTCACCTGCACCACAGCCGTGGGGGAGCGATACAGGAGACTAATCCAGCGGCCGAAGTCGGTTTCGAATCCAGCAGCCTGCAGGACAGCCGCCAGGTAGCCATGGTCAACCCTATCGAATGCCTTGGACTGATCCAAATTGATCAGCGCAGCTCCTTCGTCGTCTTCTACTCCCTCTACGATCGTGCGAATCAAGTGCAGGTTGCTCTGAATTGTTCGGCCCTTCACAGCACAAGTCTGTTCAGGTCCCAACAGAGACTCGGCAACTAGCTGCAAGCGATTCGTCAGGATCTTGGCCAGAATCTTTAACTCTGTGTTTAGCAAAGTTATGGGCCTGTAATCGTCTAGATCCCTCCCAACATTCTTGCCTTTTCTCAACAGCGTGACCACACCCCTGGTGAACCGTCTGGGGATGGACCCCTGCCGGAACCAGTTGTTGAACACGACAGTCAAGATTGGGACAAAAATGTGCGACAGCTTCAAGTACAATTCATAGGGCAAACCATCCAAACCCGGCGACTTGCCTCTGCCGACCTTCTTCAAAGCCGCGTGGACTTCGTCCTCCGTGATCTCTCCCTCGCAGCTAGCCGCTTCAGCCGGCAGAAGCCGGGGAAAGTCAGCCAAATAGCTGCGAAACTCCTCGTCGCGGAGACCGGGCTCCTTGGTGAACCGGTGCTCGAAATGCTGGCGAAACGCCTCGCACATGCCATCAGTCGACCTTAGGGTGTGTCCATCCGGGTCTCGTATTTCTCGAATGTACCGATCGCCGTTCCGACGAATTTCTTCCCGACGCAATGAAGCGCCCATGCTCACAGCTTCAGAAGACATCTTGCTTAACTTATGTCTAACTATCTGGCCCATGTAACGATCGCTATTCGACCGTTCAAGGGCCTCCTTAGCTAAGGCTACAGCTAGGGGATCACCGCCAGCCTCCGCCCGGGAAAAGTTATCTCTAAGTGTCTTCGCCTTCTTAGCCTTATCTAGGTTGAGCCGCTGGCTGTATTGAGTGGCGAAAGACCTAATGCTATCCTTAAGTCTAGCCCACCACTTATTCCCAATGACTCGCCCAATTAACGCCCGCTGAACTACGCTGATGAGCTGGCGCTGAAAGTCCCGCCTGTCCAGCAAGGACTGGTTGAACTTCCAGTAGCCAGCCATCCTAGGCCTAAAGTCTAACACCACACGGGCACAAACGAGTTTGTGGTCCGTGTAGCCTAACCAGTGGAACGTCGGGCATTCTAAGAAGTCTATGTCGGCTTCTCTCACTAACACTCTGTCAAGGTAGCTAACCACCTTGGTAGAGGGCCAACTATGCGCCCACGTCCACATGCTCCCGCCCGGATGATCGACCCGGTATCTATCGACAAGACCATAATCGCCGATCAGATCAACCAGGCTGCGATCACCACGCCTCCCGCTAGCGCCCCACCCTTTATCCAGCTTGGGGTCCAGGACGGCATTCCAGTCCCCCACTAGAACTAGTCGCTTGGAATCGACTAGGAAGGGCCCTAACAGACGGAAAAAATCAACTCGCTCACCTTGTTCGTTGGGCGCGTACACCACGATCAGACGAAACGACTTGCTGTTCACTGCAATATCGGCGACGATCAGCCGGCCCTCGGCACCGTGATGGACAAGGTCGACCCTCGCATCCAGGGTACGCTTCACCAGCAAAGAAACACCTCTGGCTTGCCGGTTCCCATATGTTGAATAAACGACAAAGTCGTTCGCCAGCACACAGGCATCGACGTCGCAAACAAAGTGCGTCTCTTGGATCGCGGCAACATCCACACCGAACGACAAGAGGTCACGAAGCAGGCGGGACGCCTTACCCCGATCCCTCAGGCCATTCGCATTCACAGTAGCCAGCTTGATAGACATGGTTCAGATCTGAAGAGGTAAATCCACTTAGTCGCATACCGGTCGGAAATCCCTGGCAGTTAGGACCCCGACGGATTGTCCCAGGGAGCCTGTACCAACGTCGGACGTAATCCGTCCGCCAGAGACAATGCCGCCAACGTCCGTGGGGTATGTTAGTTTCAAAGTCCTATACAAGCAGGGGTGGATCAAAACGGGGACCCTCCCTGTGCACAGTTTTTTCATTTTTCTCAGCTCCGGCGTATTCCGGATGCACATGTTGATTGTTGGGTATTGTTCTTCGACCCTCTCGACGTGCTCCCAGACCCTCAGATTTCCTCCTGTGCACCGCACAAGGGCAATGACGCCCGGGGCCTGGGAAAAGTTCTTTGAGTTCTCCGTCGAGAGGTTGTCCACCTCCTTCAGTTTGAAGAGTGGCTTTAACAGCGAGCGCCTCTGCGCGCCGTACTGCTTG
This sequence comes from Ascarosepion bandense, assembly GCA_037127315.1. Classification (NCBI taxonomy): domain Eukaryota; kingdom Metazoa; phylum Mollusca; class Cephalopoda; order Sepiida; family Sepiidae; genus Ascarosepion; species Ascarosepion bandense. Next base: position 2,419,315 of record JBBBDQ010000467.1, read on the forward strand.
TACGTATCCTCTTCCACGTGAAGTAGTTCCTCTCCCTTGGGGAGAGGTTTCTTCTTTTTCACTTTTGCGGGAGGGGGTGTGGGTTCAGGTGCAGGGGACGGGGTGTGAGGTGTAGTCGGAGTCGCGAGTTCCGTGGGGGGCTGGGTAGGTTTGTTGGGGGAGGTGGGCAGACTTCGAGAAGTCCGGGATTTCAGGGGCGTCAGCTGAAACACAGGGGGCTGGGGGGGTCTCTGTGGGGACGGCGGGTAGCTCCTCGCCTTGTTCGCGTAAGTTCTTTTGGCGGGAGTGGTGGGGGCCGACGCTGCTCTCTGCTCTCTTTCTGCGCTCCTGCTTTTGCGGGGCGCCTTGTTCTTGCCTCGGGTAACCTCCTCCTCCTCCTCCTTCTCTTCCTCGCTTGAGCGAGGAAGAGCGTGAAGACTCCTGATGTTCGCTTGCTTGTTGCCCTTTGTGGGGCGTGGTGTCCTTTTTGGCCGCTGGCGCTGTCTTGGTGGCCGCTGGTGTTGTTTTAGGAGAGGGCTTCTTTTCCGCTGTTGGTGGTGTAGTTGGTGCGGTAGGCTGCACTTTGCCCCTCTTGCCCACCGTCTGCCATTCTCCGTCCTTAGCGGACTTGGTCGTTTTCTGTGCTTGTTTGGTTGGTTCTTCTGTTGTCTCTTTCTGCTGCTGCTCCTTCTGTTGTTCTTTCGTGGCCGGGTTCCTTGTTGGGCAGTCCTTGGCCATGTGTTTGGTTGCGCCACATGCCCAACAGCACGGCTTCCTACCCTCCACCACGACGTAGATGGAGCGTTTTTTGCAGGTGATGATGTTTGGTATTTGGTCGAATTCTTTGTGAGTCACCGTCACCTGCAGTTCGTAATCGCCAGTCTTGTAACCGGACTTGGAGAGAATGGCAGACACCTGCGCCACACGGCTGTATTGGGAGAAGAAGGCACCCAGGTGGTCCTCCGAAATGTGCAAGGGGACGCCGTGCAGGGTGACTTTTGCCATCTTCGTCCCCATGTACTCTGTTTGCAGGCACAGCGTTTTGGTTCGCATCGTTGTGCCTGCCAGCTGCCTCGCCTCCTCCGCTGTCGCCAGGAGGACGTCCCACGTCGCATGAGCCCTTTTGGCCACTGCCTTGGCCCTTAAGTTGAGGCTCCTGATGCTTTCCTCAATTGTGTCTCGGTTCACCCCGACCAGCTTCAGTGTCTTTGGGTCTTTCGTGACGAGCGAGATTATTCTCGGCTCCAGGGTGTCGGGGACAGAGAGCAGCTCCGTTTTGGAAATGTAATTGGCGTAGTCGTGCCGAAGTTCCTGGTAGTACTCCTCCCCTTTCTTCAGCTTGCCGTCCTTGCGTTTGTCGCCCCAGGCCGCGGGTAGCGCTGGAGCGGGCGAAGCTGGTAGGGGTGCTGCTGGTACGGGTAATGCTGCTGGTTTGGTCGCTGCTGCAGATTTGGTTGCTGCTGCACGTTTGGTTGCTGCTGCAGGTGCAGTCGCCGCTGCTGGGTTGGTTGCTGCAGGTGCAGTCGCCGCTGCTGGGTTGGTTGCTGCTGCAGGTGCAGTCGCCGCTGCTGGGTTGGTTGCTGCTGCAGGTGCAGTCACCGCTGCTGGGTTGGTTGCTTCTGCAGTTGCAGGTTTGGTTGCTGCTGCTGCTGCTGGTGTGGGAGATCCGAACAGCGTCTTCTCCCACTCCGTCATAGTGAGTGCTATGACGTCGGCGTCGTCGGCGTCGCGCAGCTGCCAATCCCCTTCTTTCCCTCCCACCGAGTCCGTGGTGGGAGGGAGGGGCGACGCTGGCCTTTGGGAGGCCATCGCCTCCGCGGAGGCGGAAGAGGGTGTTGCCTGCCTGCAGTCGACTGCCCCGGTGTTCCGCTCCGTACCAGATACCGCCTAGCGGAACACTCGGCCCGAGCAATGAACTCGGGTGGGACAGGGGCCAGAGAGCAGGACAACCTACAGCAGACAACTGCCCCGGTGTTCCGCTCCGTACCAGAAACCGCCTGGCGGAACACTCGGCCCGAGCAATGAACTCGGGTGGGACAGCTGCTACCGAAAGGACAGCCTAAAGCAGAGAGAGAGCGAAAGTAAGCGAAATCGATTACCTTGTGCTGGAACAGATACTACACTTTGATCCGAGTCAAAAGTCCAAGGAAGCCAATTTTGGGGTGGCAGATGGCTGGTCATTAAGGGGTGGGAAATGGGTGGTTTTATTTATCCATTTTTACATGAATTATGGCATAAAGCCGAAAAGTGGGAGGGGGAAGAAAACTTGGGTTGGTCTTCAGTTACTCTATCTTATACCTAGCTAATCAGATTCACGACCCATACATACGTTACGGGTGGGAAATGGGTGGTTTTATTTATCCATTTTTACATGAATTATGGCATAAAGCCGAAAAGTGGGAGGGGGAAGAAAACTTGGGTTGGTCTTCAGTTACTCTATCTTATACCTAGCTAATCAGATTCACGACCCATACATACGTTACGGGTGGGAAATGGGTGGTAAATTTCAATGCCTCCAAAACAAGGCTGTTATCAACTAACCACCATAGACAATCGCATCTACCTCCCATTAGCATGGGACAGGCTAGTCTCCCAGAGAGTAAAATACTACGCCTCCTTGGCCTTACACTCTCGGCGGACCTCAAATGGAATGACTATATTGAATCCATTGCCAAATCTGCTGCTATGAAAGTCGGCTCTCTGTGCAGGGCCCGGAAATTTTTCCCACCTGAAACTATTCTGCACATATACAAATCTACCATCCGCCCGTGTATTGAATATTGCTGCCATATCTGGTCGGGCGCCCCTGCTGCTCTCCTTGGGCTTCTTGACAAAATACAAAGGAGGATCTGTAACGTGGTTGATACTGACTTGGCAGACCGGCTGCAGCCGCTCTCACACCGGCGTGATGTAGCTTCCCTGTGCCTCTTCTACAAGTACTTTCATGGCTTCTGCTCCGATGAGCTTAGATCACTGGTGCCGCCTAAGCACGAATTTACACGAGATACTAGATTAGCAACTAGGTCCCACCCTTTTACAGTTAAACAGATAAGATGTAACCGTAAATTCTACTCCAACAGCTTCTTTTCTCGCGCTTCCCGCCTGTGGAACTCCCTTCCACAAGTCTGCTTTCCCGACAGTTACAATCTTGAGGTGTTTAAATGTAGGGTCAATAGACACCTCCTATCACACTAACTCCCAACTATTCTCACAACACTCTCATCTACCCAACCCTCATTCTCAGTATCCTCACCCGCCTATCACCCACCCTCTGTTATTTCCTATATTTAATCAGCCTTTCTCCACTCTACGTAGCCCCCTGCACAGTAGTGGAAGTGACATGCCTTGCTCGGGGTGAAACGCTTATAAAAAAAAAAAAAAAAAAAAAAAAGCAGGGACAAGCACAATTATAATAGGATAATAATAATAATAATAGTAATAATAATAGTAGAGAAGGTATAAAACTAATATGAGCATAAACCACTTAGAATAGTGGAAAGCTGCTATGGCATTTCACTCTGCAATATGATAATGTAACTAAAGCCAGAAGACCAGATATTATTACTACCAGAGAGAAGACAGACAATGTTGGATCACCAATATAGCCAAGTGGGGATTCAAAGCTCATTGAGAAGAAAAAAGGAGCAGGAGGAGAAGTACCAAGACCCGAGACAGTGCACTTGTTAGGGTTGGGGTAACAAAGTAGAAGTTGTTCCTGTTATTGTGGGTACTCTTTTAGCAGTGATGGACAAAATGCTGAAACAGCTGGGTAAAATTATGATTGTGATTAAAAATCAGATTCTTCAGAAATAGCATAGCTTGAGATAGCCAGAATTCTGAGAAAAGTTTTGTTGATGTAGACAGAAGAATATTGCAAGCAAAACTTACTTGTGGCACAAGGCCAAAATTATGGAGCACTAAGAGAGGATTCTCTTAGTGCTCTAATTCTCTAATTCTCTATAAAAACCAAAAAAAAACAAAACAACGAATTCTCTATTCAGTCATAACTGATCTAGTGAGACAAGCTAGTTAAACATTATACCACATCAGAATGTTGCTGTAGAGAGTTGAAAAAATAATTGAACCTATGGCCATTTGTTACTAGCAGTATAGCCCGGCGTTGATCAGGTCTAATGAAAGCTTTAAAACCAGTCCATAGTCCTGGAGCTCTTTGGACTCTTTGGGCATTGGCACGAAAGACTAAAAAGCAAAAGTTGTTTCCAGTTAAAACGAAACCATAGACTGAAAGAAAAATGAATGAATGTAAGTCAAATTTTGATTTCCTGGTATCGATATCAAATAAGTTTTTTCGTCATAAACTGAATTTTGAAGGCTAAATAAGTCCTCTGAGTAAATGGTATCATGGCTGAGACTAAGAACTACAATTATACATACTTAGAGCCAAACCCAAAGCAAAAACTAAAATAAAAGGGCTGAAAAAATACAGACATACAGGCAGATAGACAGACACACACACAAACATCTTGCCTTTTATATATATATATATATATATATATATATATTATTGATTTTCTGCACTATTGTAAGAACTGCAACCTTGAAACTTCTGAATATCTTTCTTATGTCTTTGTCTATGATTGTATCAAATTTGATTAAAATCGAACCACTCCTTCTATAACCCGATTTTTTTGATTATCAATTTTCAATATTTATCGGGGGTACCTCAATGCAAAACCTAGCTAAGAACACTCGCAGATGCTTATAGTACAACTGTGTAAATTTTCAAGAAAATCGGTTCAGCCGTTTTGGAGTCCATAGGTAATGGACACACACACACACACACAGACAAAGTTCCATTTATAAATAAGTTTAGATAACCTACTACTGATCATTAAATTAAAACATATCTAATGGTAAAGGCAATGGTGATATTAGATGTTTTCATATAAATAAAATTCGACATTCATTTGCTGTGCAGCCGATCTTACTTTAGGTTGAAATTTATAAAATCTTTGTCTCGAAAAAAATTTTAAGGAAAATAGGTCTCTCAAGTCCAGTAGCTGTTATCACTCTTTCAGTATTGATGGTGATTTCCTTCCTAAACATTTTTTCAAAATAGTGTGGAATATATACATATTTGTTTCTGCCATTATTTTCACTCTGAATTACATGTGCTATCTATTTTAGTTGTTACTGCTGTTGAAAGTCTTCAAGTGATGTGGTTTCCGTTATTTGGTACAGTTCTTTGTGATTCTGTAGTGCTATTTCACAAGGTTTAAAGAAGGATGATCTTTGCCAAAACTCTCAGGTTTCACTCACTGTAATTTAATGATCAGTAGTAGGTTTCAGTATTAAAAAAAGATTATGAAAATCTATATTACAAGTAAGCCCATGCCATAAAAAATGACAGCAAAGTATTTATATCAATATGCCATCTAAAATGACCATAATATATATATTGATGTACTTACTATTGAGTATCTCACATTAAGACATAAAAAAGAATTAACCCAAACCCCTGAGCATGATAAGAGGAATATATATATATATATATATATATATATATATATGGATGATGAATATATTATGCTCTCATTATGATTGAGCTCTCTAGAGAGGAAAATTAAAAAAAAAAACAGTTACCACTTCTGCGATTTATGCATAACTCTTCAGCAATGAATTGAATTCTTTCAGTGACTGGCATGTGTATACACCGCTTATATATATCATGCTAAAATTTCCCTTCTCTGATTCCATACACCTATGGCTTAGAGGTTAGCGACTTCGACTGACACCAAAATTGGTTGAGTTTTGATCCTGGCCAGAAGCAAGTGGATGTCTAGCCACACTGATGAGCTGTGAAAGTGAAACAGGCAATGTGCATGACGAATATATATATATATATATATATATATATATATAAACAAATGTTTGGAGGTAAAAAATTTGTACACTACTTTAAAAACAAGGAATTTATTAACAGACTCTAGAGCATTTTTGTCCAACATCTAATTAGGAGAAAATCGTTGGAATCACAAATTAAACGAAAGAACAGCAACAAAAATGAAGAGCAAAACAAAATGGGGAATGCTAAAATAAATATATATATAAATATATATTTATAACAAGGGGAGGAGAAATCGTGTGTAAATAATTATTGAGGAACAGTTAAAATAAAATATCCCCCAACAAATAAAGAGACTTAACAAAATCCTTCTGCCAGCAAAGAGAAGGTTTTTGTAAGGATATGCAGACTGATTCCAATATCTTTAATTGATTATTAGAATCAGCTACGTGTAAAATTTTGAACCACTCTTTCTTATACGACTTAGCACAGGCTATATTCTCTACTAGGTGTTGAGCAAGAGCCGAATCGATATTGATAGAGGAAAGACAACACATGCTACCTATTTTGCCTAATCGTATTTTCGAAGGTACATGTTGATTAATTCTTGTTTCCAAATGTAAGGTTGTACACCCCACATATCCAGCAGAGCACTGGCAATTAAATTCATATATCAAATTACTCAATTTGATGTAGGGCAATTCATCCTTACTAAAAGATGGAAACACATACCTAGTCCAAAAAATACATGGCAGAGCAACAAACAGAAAACAACCAGAAACAGTCTTGCTAACCTGATTAAACTTTGGCCCTTATCCATAATCCAAGGAACCTTCAAATAAACCAGACACTTAGAAAGCCCCAGGACTTTAGGAGAATGAAATTCCCTCATTTTCTTATTAATATTATAATTAATAAGGGCTTCTGGATAGCCGTTACGAAGAAAATCTCCCTGATATTCTCAAATTCAAAGTCCAGTCTAACAGGAGAACAAATTTTGAGTGCCCTGTACACCAAGGTTTTGATATGATTAATTTTCCTTGATGTAGGTGCAAACACACACCAATTCATGTACAGGCCAGTAAAGGTAAGTTTATGATAAATACTTGTAAGAAAACCCACTCTACTATGCTCAATAAGAACATCCAAAAAGGGCAAACAATTGTCCTTCTACACTTCCATAGTGAAGGACAAAGCCATTTGTAAAGCGTTAAGCCTACTGAAAAAATGTTTGGCTTCATTTTCATTTGAAAAAGTGGCAAAAGTGTCGTCTATGTACCTAAAATAAATGAAAGGTTTAGACACTTTGCCAAAGAGCTAAGACTTGTAGTAGCCTGCAAAGATATCAGTCATCGCAGGACCAAGGGAACTACCCATCTGGACCCCATCCACTTGGCTATACATGACATTATCAAAGCTAAACTCAACAGAATTAGTACAAAGCATCATAAGTTCTACAAATACATCCCTAGGAAAAGGAGGTGGAGTAATGTCACACTCATACAAGTCTGCACAAATATCAATAGTCTCCTTTAATGGTACGTTAGTAAACAAACTGGACACATCAAATGAGCACATAAAATCAGTATCAGGGCATAGCTGTATGGCCTGTAAATGTTCAACAAATGAGAACAAATCAGGTATACAATATTTCGTATGAAATGTTCTAACCGGTTGTATGACATGCAAAAGCCATTGAGCCAAAGAATGCTGGGCTGAACGAATCAATGATACTATCAGTCTCAGCAGAACGTCCTTCTTATGAATTTTAGGAAGATCATAAAGCCTTGGTCTGAGAGAACCAGAAGGTCTAATCATATCATAGATCTCCTTAGAAAAGTAACCTTTTCTAAACCAACACAACAAACGCTTCTGGATCTTGATTTCATTTATATATATGTTGTCACAAGTTTCTACTAGACCAATTTTAAGAAACTTTTCAGAGTTGTTCAAAACAATCAGCATCTTTTGAACATAATCTACTCGATCAAGTAGAATGACACCAGCACCCTTGTCCAGTTTACAGATATAAATATCATTATTAGATTTTAGAGATTTAATAGTCTTAAAATGAGTTTTTGAACAAACAAAATCAACTGAGTCAACAGGAGAGTTGCTATAACAATAAGCCAAGTCTTTCAACCTGGACTTCATTGTAACAACATAATCCAGTGAGCGAGGAACATGATGTACAAGTTGAGAAAACAACACCTCAAATGCTGCCAGTGTCTCCTCTTTATCTACTGTAATAGGGGAATTACAAAATTCCAAGCCCCTAGGCAAAACCGCACTTTCAATCTTTGAAAGGCGAATACTCAAGTCGTTGAAAATATGTTTACCTTCAGTACTTGAGTCACAACCAAACCTGGAACGAATAAGCAAGGCAAGCTGTTTTTCAAACTTCAAGGCAACACGTCGTTTGACAAATTCATCACCATTAGCCAAGTATTTGCAGAAACGAAAGAAGTCAAAGAAGAACAAAAGACATTTAATTTTAGATAAACACCCGTGTCTAGAATGAATATAAAATTCAAATTGTTTCAACAACTTATTAATTTCGTCTCGTATAAATGCCTGCTCAATAGTTAAACTAGGTCTTACCTTCGAATGGAAAATCTATTTGGAAATAAAGAGTGGGACTACAATCTTGTTCTAAGCAAGAACATAGAAAAGGGATAGTCCTAATAAACTAATTTTGCTCCTTAATCTCGATAGATTATTCAGTTCTTGAATTTGTCATATGTGTACCTCTTCCTTAAATATGTAAACAAACGTTTGGAGGTACAAAATTTGTGCATTTCTTTAAAAACAAGGAATTTATTAACAGTCTCTGTATATGTACATTTATTAGCAAAGGAAATGCTGCATATTTTATTACGAGTTAAATCATATGATGGACAGACATGGCTCCTATTATAGTTTTTTTTCTAATCAATTCACTCCAAGCAAGGTGGTATTGTCACTGGTGTACAGGGGGTTACAAGAGAGAAAAGCAAAAAGTGGAACATGGTACAGGGGGATGCCAAAGAAAAGATAAGAGAAAGATGGGAATCAAGGTGATAAAAGATTGCAATTGATGTTGCACTTAAAGTTTTGGCAATTGTAGCTATCAGGATAAGCAAGTGTACGGAAGGGAGTTCCAAAGGTGAGAAGTACATGAAAAAAAAACTACAAATATGAAATTGTAACAAATGGATGGACAGACGGACAGATGCGGTTCTTATGATCTGCTTTATTATAAAAAAGACTGTTGTGTATTTATTTGTATCTAAACAAAGACAATACTCAGCCAGCATCAGCTCAGTTTATTCTCTTTACTACCAGTTATTAAACTTTACTACCAGTTATGAAATATCTTGCCACATGTTTGCTCTTTAACAATTTTTGCAATAATAATGTTGTCAAATAGTGAAGAATATATATCTTATCTATTATAATAAAGCCCATTGTGTGTATATATATATATATATATATATATACTTATTATAAATTATTTTTTAGAACATGTACATAATGTTTTCTATATATGTCCTCTTCTCTACAATCATATGTTTGTTTCAATGTTGGGACTCCAACATATCATCGGGAGAAGGAAAGTTCTTTTTCTCGATGATATATTGGAGTCCCAACATTGAAACAAACATATGATTGTAGAGAAGAGGACATATATAGAAAAAATTATGTACATGTTCTAAAACATAATTTATAATAAATATTCAAAGCTCTATACATCATATATTGAGCACTGTTTTAAATTAATGTTTTGGATGGGAAAAAAGTTTTCTTTTCTCTCCTCGTTCTATACTCACTCGGATATATATATATATATCACAGCCCACCAGTGTGGCGAGACACATCCACCTGCTTCTGGCTGGGATCAAAACTCAACCAATTTGGTATCAGTTGGAGTCACTATCCCTAAGCCATAGACGCATGGAATCAGAGAAGGGAAATTTTAATGTGTTGTATATAAGCAGCGTATACACACGCCAGTCAGCGAAAGAACTCAATTCATTTCCGAAGAGTCTTGCTTAAATAGCAGAAGTGGAAACTGTTTTTAAAATTTCCTTCTCTAGAAAGCTCAATCATAATGAGAGCATAATATATTAGTCATCCACATACAAGCCTGTTTCACTGTATCACACCTCATAACATAACATTTATAACATAAATATGTTATAATATCACTACAAAAATAGCCATTTTGTTTCAACACTATCTGTGTCTTTTCAAGTGATGATGTTGATTTTAAGCTGAAGAATTGTAAAAGGTTATAACTTATATGCAAAAAATAAATGGATGAATACAAAGTGTAAAACAAAATCAAAAATATAGGATGTAAAATCTAATTTGTACTATAATAATAGTCATGTCTGTCCATCTGTCACAATTTCATATTTTCTTTACTATAATAAGAGCCAAGTTCACCCATCACACAATTCAACCAGTAATAAAATATATAGCATTTTCTTTACTAATAATATATACAGTATTTCTTTTAGTAATAATTTAATTTAATTTTAACTAAAACTTAAACATGAAACTGAAAAGTAAAATCTTAGAAGTTGAATTTAGAGGTAGAATATTTTAAAGGCAGAGGGCATATATTTTGTGCCTATGAGTCATGGAGGATTAGTTGAAGTAATAATTATACACTTGGTAAAATAGGTTTTGATTTTCACAATATGGACTTTAGCATGCTTGTCTTATAAATTCCAGCTGGAATTCTTTCTTTCTTTTTTTTTTTTTTTTGTCAGGTGTGACATTTTCTTCTTTTCATCCATAATACATACTAAAAAGAAATTTCATTTTAGGTATTAATGGTGTTTGATATTAATCTACTAGGCATATGGATGTCGTGCCTGGCATCAAACCCATTCCAAAATATCTAAACTGTCAGCTGTATACAAACATTTCCTAAGATCAATGATAAAAAAGGCTTTGAATAAGTAAAGACTGAGGTTCTTGGTAAAGATCATTCTTTTTTGAAGATTGTGGGCTGGTGCTACAGAATCACAAATTGTACCAAATAACAGAAACCACATCGCATTAAAATGGATACTACTTGTAACTCAAATAGAAAATAATGGCATAATCAAGATGTAGATATTCCACATCACTTCAAATAAAAGGTTAGGAAGGAAACCCCCATCAATACTGGAAAAAGTGATAAAAGCTCAGTCAGTTAAGTGCCATACAGAATACATCCTTGGGTGATCATGTCTCGAAAGAAACATGACTGACTGGGCAGAAGAGTTTCCCTACAGTAGGTTGCCATTTCTTTCTGTAGACTGGAATTTTCAGGAATTTTTAAAGTCCGCTAGCTGTTATATATGTAGTGGTGCAGGAACTAGAAATTAGAGAACTGAGTTTGAATTCCAGTTGAATTTGTTGCATTCACTCATGTGCAAATACCCTTGAGAAAGGTATTAATCCATCACTTCCCCCTCTAGCTATGGGTTAAATAGCAGGACAGATTGGAATCTTTGTTGACCGGCCTTCTTCTTCTTCCACGTTATAATTGCCTTTGTCTATTCAAAAAAAAGAGAAATAAATATTTATATGTGTGCATTTCTCGCAGCAAAAAAATATTATCCTTATTTTTCATTGTTGAGTTGTTTAAATCTGTTTTGCAACCATATGCATTTTTACACCTACAGCACATATATTTACCCTGTTTAGATATATAACAGATTGAAGATAAGAGGAACTGAGAAAAACAACACACATACTTGAGCTGGCTAGATGTAATTGTAAATTTTATGCTTACAGTTTCTTTTTTTACCATTCTCACTTGTGGAACTTCCTTCTGGCTCCGTGCTTTTATCTCTTTTCAACTTTAATCTCCAAAAATTTAAATGCAATATCATTCGGTAACTACTGTCCTCTTGATTACTCTTCTTTTGTTATTCCTTAGTAATGTTTCTGTTCTTCTACAAACAGTAACCCTTGTGTCTTAGTGGATTTACTGCCTTTCTTGGAGTGAAATCAATCAAAAAAATAATAAAAAATAAACTACTAGCAATCTTGAGTTAATGGATGGTAGAGCAAAGGTTTACAAGAAATAACAAAACGACAAAATTTATTAAGACCTACAAAGGATAGGAAATTGTGGAGAACCATGATCACCTACATCCTGAAAGGACACAGCACATAAAAGAAGAATTTTGTCATCTTTATATCACTGCATGAAATATTTCTTTTCCTCACTGAAAATCAGGAAAGAGTTGATGCCATTTGTAAAATGTTTCATAACTGATATAAAAGAAATGAAAAATGATTCCTGTTGAAACATATTCTACTCAACTATTTAGATATCTGCTACTTATAGCAGAGAATGTTTGACATAGTTTGGTAAAATTGTCAGAAGAATCTGCAGAGAGGGACATGTAATTGGCTGGAGGGAAACTCAAAATAATTCATTTTAAATCAGATGAAAATTTAATTTGTTTAATAATTTCATTAGTGGCTATTTGGTGCTATTAATCAAAAAATGTTCAAAACAATATTTTTTTCAAAAATATTTATTCTTAAGTCTAGAATAAAAGAGCAGGTGAGAAAAATTCATTCAAATTTAATTTGTCTTCAGAACAAAAAAAGAAAGTGAGAAAGAATAAATAAACACTCCGGAAAAAAAGTGGAAAATAAAATAAATAGAGGTGGAGGATTAAAGTGGGTAAGTTAGGAAAAAAAATTAAATTAGCTGTTATTTGTTACTATTGTAACAAAAAAGTGTCCCAAATATTTCTTTATTCTTAAAGATGTGGTTTCTCTTAACTCTGGAATGGAAGTGTTGGTTTTAATAAAAAAGGTAGTTCAGAAGAAAAAGGTAGGTTGGAATAAAAGGTTAGGTTGGAATAAAAGATAAGTTGCAATAAAAGAGGTATGTCAGAATAAAAAGTTAGGTTGGGATAAAAGGTAGGTCATAATAAAAGGGGTATGTCGGAATAAAAAGGTAGGTTGGAATAAAAGGTAGGTCGTAATAAAAGGGCTATGTCAGAATAAAAAGGTAGGTTGGAATAAAAAGGTAGGTTGGAATAGAAGGGGTATATCAGAATAAAAAGGTAGGTTGGAATAAAAAGTTAGGTTCATAATAAAAGGGGTATGGGGATGTCAGAATAAAAAGGTAGGTTGGAATAGAAGGGGTATATCAGAATAAAAAGGTAGGTTGGAATAAAAAGGTAGGTTGGAATAAAAGGTCGGTCATAATAATAGGGGTATGTCAGAATAAAAAGGTAGGTTGGAATAGAAGGGGTATATCAGAATAAAAAGGTAGGTTGGAATAAAAAGGTAGGTTGGAATAAAAGGTCGGTCATAATAAAAGGGGTATGTCAGAATAAAAAGGTAGGTTGGAATAGAAGGGGTATATCAGAATAAAAAGGTAGGTTGGAATAAAAAGGTAGGTTGGAATAAAAGGTCGGTCATAATAAAAGGGGTATGTCAGAATAAAAAGGTAGGTTGGAATAGAAGGGGGATATCAGAATAAAAAGGTAGGTTGGAATAAAAAGGTAGGTTGGAATAAAAGGTAGGTCATAATAAAAGGGGTATGTCAGAATAAAAAGGTAGGTTGGAATAGAAGGGGGATATCAGAATAAAAAGGTAGGTTGGAATAAAAAGGTAGGTTGGAATAAAAGGTCGGTCATAATAAAAGGGGTATGTCAGAATAAAAAGGTAGTTTGGAATAGAAGGTAGGTCGTAATAAAAGGGGTATGTCAGAATATAAAGGTAGGTTGGAATAAAGGGTAGGTTATAATAAAAGGGGTATGGCTGAATAAAATGGTTGATTGGGATAAAAAGGCAAGATGGAAAGTTCACTCAAAATTAATTTGCTTTTGAAACAAAAAAAGGAGAAGGGGCTACAAAAAATGGAAAACAAAATAAATATGGGCTCTGCTATAAAAGTGGGTAGTTTGGAAAGAAAACCAAAACTTTATTAGCCAGGCAGGCCTGTCTATTTTGGGTGCAAAAGTGTGACTAAAATAAAATTGCATGAAGGTATCAGCAAGGAAAACAAGAACTAGCAGTCAAAGTTCAAATTCTGCCAATGGTTATTAACCCAGCATTAGTCACATGGAGTGTTTTGACTGGGTTCAGTTTGAAATTCCTAGCACCTGGAGAAGGCCAGAGCATATAATGGCCGAAACATTGTAAACATGCCAGTAAAGATGAGTACAACAGTCCAGACAATGTAAATGTTCAAAATACTACCTCATCTCAGAAGTATAGACAAATATGATGACCTTTCTTGTTGATTTTGACACATGACAACTTCATTCCATTTTTATGTTTGTATTGTATGTGACACTTCAGTCGCACTAGTAACCTGCATACCAGTCCATATACTGGGCAACTGCGAGGATCTTGGGGCATACCAAGAGGAAGATTTGCTGATGCTTTTCACCATTTTCCTTCTTTCTTTTTCTGGTCAATATGACTGATTTCAAAATTTTCTGGCACAAATATCCGCAGTTATTTCTATCCTGGGCAATTCATTTGAAGTTAATATGATGTACATTAGTAGCAGATGAGAGATTGCTATTTAGCTTGTCTTTATACCTGATCCATGACTGTCCAATGATCCTTTGTTCATTGTCAACCAGCCTAAGCATGACAACCTTAGGTACTCTGTCATCACTCATCCTTACAACATGACCAGCCCAGTGAAGTTGTGACTTCATCAGGAAAGTTTCATTGCCACCAATGTTGTATTTCGCGAGAAGATCAGTATTGGACACCCTATCATCAAAAGTATAGCCACAGATCCCACAGAGTCAACCTTTGTGAAAGACATCCAGCTGATTGATTTTTTTTTTTAATCATATCACCCTGAGCAAGGCGGTAATGCCACTGATGTGCAGGGGGCTACGTAAGAGTGAAAAGATTAGAGGAGAGTGTGATGACAGTTGCAGAGGTGGAGAGAAAGGAAAGGATATACAAAAAAAAAGACCAGAATTGTTAATAAAAAATGTTTACTTGTGACTTATCAGGAATTGAACCTGAGACCTCATAAGAAACTGTAGGTTGGTTTAATTTAAATAAGACTGTTTCCACCAATCAGATGCAGGCTTGGGATTGCAACAGGCATTACTTCAGTCAGTCAGTCAGTTAAGTGCTATATGTGATACACACTTTGGGCGGTCATGTCTCTTTCGAGACATGATTGACTGAGCAGAAGATTAACCTGCAGTAGGTTGCCATTACTCTCTGTGATAGACTGGTTGCCAATCAAGGCTATAGAACACAATCTGTCCTGTTATGTAACCCATAACTGGAGGGAAGAAATGGATTAATACCTTTTCCAAGGGTATTTGCACGTAAGTGAATGCAAAGAATTCAACTGAAATTTGAACTCAGCATCCTGATTTCTCATTCTGAGCCAATATCCACTTTTGTCAGTGAAAAAGTAATTTCTCTTGAGAGGTGCTAACAATCTGAGTGGTTGGGTTAACTCTATGTCAATGCTAATTTCACAGAAAATTCTTTGTATTGTAGAGAATATGAGCAGTTATCTCTTTGTAAGCAAAGGAAACAATTCAGTGAAAAGGTAAAACTGGTTAGGCCTAGAGTTGATACATGTTTCAGATTAGTTAGACTAGGTTACTAGTCATGACTTTAAGAGCTTGTCAGTAGCATTCTCTTCTTCTTCTATGTGCCCTGTCCCTTCTGGACATAGGCGATCATGGCGTTCCACATTTCCCAATCCCTGGTGGATCTGAGCACACCTTCTCCTATTACACCGTGCAACCCTCGTTCCATCATCCACCTGATTAGGTCCTTCAAATATGTTATCCATTGCTTTCCCCTGTCTCTTTTTCCCTGTATCTGGCCTGTTAGTATCAGGTTCTCCAAGCCCTCCTTTCTTATTGCGTGTCCCAGGAACTTCAGCTGTCTCTTTCTGATGCTCAGTATTAATTTTCTTTTCGTTTCCATCATTTCCAAGACCTCATCATTGCTCCCATGCTTGATCCATGAGATTCTCAGCATCCTTCTGTAGAACCACATTTCAGTTAGCATGCCCATTAGTTGTAATTCTGTTTTCGTCTTTATGAGTGTTCTTAAAAACAAATACGTAGATCATGAACTCGTCTTTTTTTTCATGTTTTTTCAAAGAAAGTTTGGTGTTAACATTAGTGATTGAGTTCTATTGTATTGTTTCCTTCTTTGTTTTTTTTTTTTTTCTTGGTAGCCAGAGGTGATGCTCGGAGTCTCAGCACAGAGAATGACTTCTTTATTTTTATGTTTGCCTTCTTAGCATTCACATCTGACCAACACTTAAAATAAATCTGAAAGAGATCTCATTTTGAAGCAGGGTATAACAGCAATAAAGAAAAAATCTGAATCAATTTTGGGAAGAATAAAATTGTCAGTTTCAGATTATAGTAAAATCAGAAAAACCAGATGAAACAATAATAAATGACAATGCTAATCTTAATCAACAACAAACTTAAAGAAAAAGATGAAGATATTAAAAAAAACGTCTTACAATGTGAATACCATGAAGTTCTGATAAACACAATTATGAGAATTTTATAAAATTTAGCCTCAACAAACCTAAAGATTATGTACATTAGAAAAACAGCAATTTAATCATCACTTGCATTCAGATTATTGATATTTGAATGGAACAAATCTCAATGAAGGAGAAAGAAAGATGGAGGCACTCCAAACAAGATAACTCTGCAAAATTTGTTAACAAACAATTCTTGTTTCTTTTTCTTATGAAATAATCAATGGTCTAACTTATAATTTTCATTCGCAAGAGATTTGACAAAACAAGATTCAGACACTTAATGAAAACTAAACTTGATTTCAGAAAAGAAAAATATGTTTATTTTATTAATGTTTTGATACTAAAATTTATTAAAGTTTGCATAATATCTCTGAATGTCAAATAGTAGGAAGCAGGCATTGAAGGACTAAATTGTACAATACTCACTGGAAAGATCTTTCATGCTTTGAAAAATCAGCTTTTGAAATTCTTCTATAAACTTTCTATTGACTTGTGGTACTAGCAAAATTGGATACCACATATTAGTAGCTTCATGCCAAACATAACAATGCTAAGTTGATAGTCTAGTATTCAGTCAGTTAAGTGCCATACGTGACACACGCTTGGGCGATCATGTCTCAAAAGAGGCATGACTGACTGGGCAGAAGATTATCCTGCAGTAGGCTGCCATTGCTTTCTGCAGTAGACTGGTTGCTGACCAAGGTTATAGAACCCAATCTGTCCTGTTATTTAACTCATAACTGGAAGGAAGAGACAGATTAATACCTTTCCCAAGGGTATTTGCATGTAAGTGAATGCAATGAATTCAACTGGAATTCAAACTCGGCTCCCCGATTTCTCATTCCAAGCTGATATCCACTGCACCACAACACATATCCGTGTAGCATTACATAACATAATTATCTGTCCTTAACTAAGCATATCAAAGTCTGGTGAGTTTCACCAAAACTCTTTCCTTGTTGGACTCTGCCTTCAGGTAAAGATGAACCCAGATGAGACTATGCCGAAGGGCAGAGTCTTGTCTGGGGTAAATAGACAAGAGCCTGACTCCAAGTGTGTGGGATATATGGAAAACCTTTGCTTGAACATACATGATTGGAATGCTTCATTGTAAAATCTGCCTTGTACTACATTCCCTCTTTGTGGTGAAGTTTGGATAAATACCAAGTAAGTCAGGCAAGAGGTATGAAACCCAGGTCAGCTTGACAGTTGAAGCCAGTTAATGAGAACAAATAGATGACTATTCTAGACATAACACAGACATGCAAGCACATACATATCTTTATATATTATATCTATCTACCTATCTACCTATATATATATATATATATATACAGTACTGTTTAGATGTGCGTCGTGGTGGAGTAGATATCGACTCGGAACAAGAAATTGGAGATGAGTTCAAATTCCAGTTGAATTCATTGCATTCACTTACGCACAAATTCCCTTGGGAAAGGTATTAATCCGTCTCTTCCTTCCAGTTATGGGTTAAATAACAGGACAGATTGGGTTCTATAGCTTTGGCTGGCAACCAGTCTACTGCAGAAAGCAATGGCAACCTACTGCAGGATAATCTTCTGCTCAATCAGTCATGTCTCTTTCAAGACATGATCACCCAAGCATGTTTCACGTATGGCACTTAACTGACTGACTGTGCAAAAGTATTAGGACAATAACTTTTTTATCTTTTATGAAGTATATTAACAGAAAATAAACAATTTAATTAAAGTAATTTTATTTAATTTACTCAACAAATGCTTAAAAAAGAAAAAATACTTGTTACAAAATAAATTTAAAATTTAGTATAATAGCCTTTTGCTTTGATTACAGCCTTAATTTTGTCAGGCATTGACATCACAAGCTTCTTCAATGTATCTAATGCTATCTCCTGCCAAACAGCTTGTATTTGTTCTCAAAGTGTGTCTTGCAAAGTAACATTAGATTTATCAATTTTTTTATCCAAAATATCCCACAGATGTTCAATAGGATCGAGATCAGGGCTTTGTGGGGGCTAATTAAAATTTCAAAGCCTTCCTTCCACTTTCTTTTTAGTTAAATAATTCTTACAAAGGTTTGAAGCATGTTTAGGGTCATTGTCTTGTTGATATATAAATCCTTTTCCTATGAAACGTATCCCAGATGAAGCATCATAGCAGATAAAACTCTAGTAATACATTTTATTATCCATCTTTCCATCAATTTTCTTCAGGTTTCCAACACCCTGGCCACTAAAGCATCCCCAAACAAGAATATTTCCACCTCCATGATTCATTGTTGACCCAATTCATTTTGCAAGGTAGCTTTCATTTGATCTCCGCCTAACATAGTGTCTCCTTTTGGAGACAAAAAGTTCAAATTTTGACTCGTCTGTCCAGAGTACTTTCGTCCACTGATCTACCATCCAATCCTTGTGTTGTTTTACAAATTCTAAACGCTTTTTTATGTTTACTTCACATAACAATGGTTTCCTAACCGCTACTATCAGTAGTGTGCAAAAGTGTTAGGACAGGAGTGATTTTAAACTTTATTTTGATGCCTCATCAAAGATAGATAGTTCTTGTCCTAATACTTTTGCACAGTATTGTATATATATATAATGAGTAAAGTAATATTCATTTAGAAGGTAAATTCATCATTTAAATAATAGCACTGGAAGGAAATATGCAAAAGATTTTTTTCAATCAGTGACCATGAAATAGAATGCAGAAATATGAGTTCATGTCTTCCCCAGTCAGTCAATTAAGTACCATACATGATACACACTTTGGGCGATCAAGTCTCAAAAAGACATGACTGACTGGGCAGAAGATTATCCTGCAGTAGGTTGCCATTGCTTTCTGTGGTAGACTGGTTGCCAGCCAAGGCTATAGAACTCAATCTGTCTTATTGTTTAACCCATAACTGGAGGGAAGAGACAGATTAACACCTTTCCCAAGGTTATTTGTGCATATGAACTTGGCTCCCCAATTTGTCATTTTGAGTCGATATCCATTGCACCACAACTTACATCCTTCCCCAATATTTTTCAAGGTATCTGGCAATTCCTAAAGATTCTAGAAAGAAGACATCTTTTATTAAAATATTTAGTCATGAAACAGAGTCCAAAGATATTGGTTCATGCCTTTTTCAATATAAGCTATAAATGAGAATATGATGTTCAAGGATATAGATATTACTTGAAAGTGAACCTAATTAGTCTCAAATGAAATTTGAATTGAATCTGTGGATTCTACTTTTTAAACTATCAAACATTCAATGTATGGTGCATTAATTTCATAATGCATAAATTAATTTTTTTTTTCTGATCAGTTTGCTAAGTGCTGTACATGATACATGATTGAGTGCTCAAGTCTCTTTCAAGATATAACTGACTAAGCAGAAGATTTTCTCACAGTAACTGACTAAGCAGAAGATTTTCTCACAGTAGGTTGCCATTTCCTACTGTGGGAAACTTGTTGCCAACCAAGGCTATAGAACACAATCTGTCCTGTTATTCAAGTCAGTCAGTTAAGAGGCATACGTGATACACACACTTGACCAATTGTGTCTCTTTCGATCCATGACTGACTATGAAGAAGATTTTTCTGCAGTAGGTTGCCATTTCTTTCTGCAGTAGACTGGTTGCCAACCAAGGCTATAGAACCCAATGTCCTGTTATTCAAGTCAGTCAGTTAAGAGGCATACATGATACACATTTGAGCAATTGTGTCTCTTTTAATCGATGATTGACTATGAAGAAGATTTTTCTGTAGTAGGTTGCCATTTCTTTCTGCAGTAAACTTGTTGCCAACCAAGGATATAGAAAGCAATTTGTCCTGCTATTCAGTTCTTTTATCCAGATCAGTCAGTTAATTGCCATGGGAGATACACACTTGGGCAATCTTTTCTCTTTCAATCCATGACTGACTAGGCATGAGATTTTCCTGCAGTAGGTTGCCATTTCTTTCTGTGGTAGACTGGTTGCCAATCGAAGATATAGGACCCGATTTCTCTTGCTATTTAAGATGAATGAATACCTTTCTCAAGTGTATTTATGCGAAAGTGAATGCAAAAAATAAATATCCTCAGGAAAGGTATTAAGCCATCTCTTCTTCCTCCCACTATGGGTTAAATTGCAGGACAGATTGGGTTCCATAGCCTTGGTTTGTTATATGTTATAACTGATATTGAGATCAGAATGTACATATTTGAATGTTAGTATAGGCGTTTACATGATATTTTGTTGCTGAGTAGCAATAGAATTACTTTTTTTTTTCATCATAGCATATAAGAAGATTTATTTTAGAAGAGGCCTTTCATTGAATCAATTCAATTCACAAGAAGTTATATGAATTCTTTCTGTTTACACTTGAAGAGTATAACTTGACTTGCACTATTAGAATGTCTGACAGGTTTGTTTTTAGATAAGAAAATTGCTCAAATCCACTTCATCGTCTGGATGCCAACCATTATTGCTTCAAGTAGAAGACAAGTCTTTCTCACCATTCTCACTTCAATTATTCAATAAATATTAATACCAATAATTATGATAAAAACAATGAACTGGAATCTCCTGGCAAAATTAGGATTATTAATATTTTGTATATTTTTCTTTGAATAGTTGAGATAGAAATGTATTCTTATAATTTATATTTATCAGTAGTCAGGATTTCTCTTAATAATAATAATAATAATAATAATAATAATGATGAATATAATAATACTAATTGGAGTAGATAGACTAAACTATCGCCCGGTTCACACTCCACCCACGACTGTTGAACGGGTGAAGGGGCTCATCCCTTGTTTCCTGTTTAGGATGTGGTTTCCAGCTTTCTCTTTTCCAATCTTTTCACTCTTACGTAGCCCCCTGCACATCAGTGGCGTTGCCGCCTTGCTCGGGGTAATATGATTAAAAAAAAAAAAAAATATGTACTGCATAAGATCAAAATATCAATGATGATGATGATGATGATGGTGGTGGTGGTGGTGGTAGTGGTGATGGTGAAACTTCTTACCAGCAACCAACATTATATGATCTATGGGAGCAAAATACACCTCCACCTCTTAAAACTACTACTACTACTACTAATAATAATAATAATAATAATAATAACACTGAAGTCTAGATGTAGTAATCCTCAACGCAGCTGAAAATGAATGCCAAACCCTAACCTGCTGACTGCAATATAACAGTAAAACAAAAAGAAAAGATCATCAACTCCTCTGAACTTAAGGTTGAGATTTCAAGATGGTGGAAAAGGCTGAAGAAAAATGTTAAAGTCATCCCAGGAGTGATTGGAGCACTCAGCTTCATCTCATTGAAGTCTAAAATATATTTCAACCAACTTAGTATAAAATACACTTTACAAACACTTCAAACATTGACTTGATTGGATATAACAAGCTCACTTTGAAAACT
The DNA here is from genome assembly GCA_037127315.1 of Ascarosepion bandense. Lineage (NCBI taxonomy): Eukaryota > Metazoa > Mollusca > Cephalopoda > Sepiida > Sepiidae > Ascarosepion > Ascarosepion bandense. The sequence goes on from JBBBDQ010000467.1 coordinate 2,441,011, forward strand.
GAGGCCCTTGGTATGACTTGATTATCAGTATCTTCCATGGTACCCAAGATATCTACACAACAACAGTACCATTGTAGGCTGAGAATATAATAACACTTTTTTCAAGCAACCAACATTATATGCTTTATTTTTGTTTTTCATTTTTTTTAATCGTATCACCCTGAGCAAGGTGGTAACGCCACTGATGCGCAGGGGGCTACATAAGAGTGAAAAGATTGGAAAAGAAAAAGCCGGAAACCACATCCTAAACAGGGAACAAAGAATGAGCCTCTTCACCTGTTCAATAGACGTGGGTGGAGTGTGAACCGGGCGATAGTTTAGTCTATCTACTCAAATTGAAAGAGAAAAAGAAAAGAAAAAGGAGTGAAGAGATTGGAAAAGAGAAAACCGGAAACCACATCCTAAACAGGGAACAAGGGATGAACCTCTTCACCTGTTCAATAGATGTTGGGGGCATAGTGCAAAATAATAATAATAAATCTAAGGAAGATGAATGTAGAACTAATTTTCTATAATAATGGCAGTGCTACAAAAATTAAAATCGCACTTATACAGAATTGAAATTGAGACCAATTTTGTAAACCTTTTTGCAAACTTTTGCAAACTGCCATTACTTACTCTATGAGGATTCTCCAAAAAAGTTTTTGAGTTGTCTTGTTGACACTGAGCTTCAAGAACAGAACTTCCTTGGTCTATATCAACTCTAACCAACATGATTATAATAATAAAACCCTTTATTAGTAACCAATATCATATGCCACCTGGTGGTATTTATAGTAACCTCAGTGTTAAAATATGGCTACCTCAACACTACTATCAGGTAAGTCTTACAAACAGCATTATAACAGTGAAATATGGTTGTTTATAATTGAGTCTATAAACATTTATTTGGTTCAGGGTTAGGTGAATATTGGTTACTTATATATAAGTTCATATATATTTTTTTTGGTTTCAGGGATGCATAAATACTGGTCATTTGGTTCAGGTTTAATTTAATATTAGTCACTTATATTTATGTCTATAAACAGTTACTCAGTTCAGGAAAAGATAAAAATTAGTCATTTATATATGAATCTGAAAGATCAAACATAGGAACACTGAATGACGTGCACACAGATATGCATGATAAATAAAAGAAAACGTTAAACAGGAAATGTAAAATGAAAAGAGAATTACTGTAAAACATATCATCTATTATAAAAAGAGAGAGAGGGAGGGCATTATTGTATTTATAGCGTTTTTGTGCTTTAAATAATAATTTGAAGTCTTTATTTGCTGTCTTCATCTTGATTCTCCTTCAACTAAGAAAAATACTTTTCATCCATTTATTTTTATTTATTTTATCTAATCAGTCTTTCAATTCTTCCTATGAACAACAAAGCAAGTCGTAGTCTTCATCTTATAATGCAGTAATACCTACCTAGGTACCAAGGTGTGTTACGCTTTTGTTGTAATGAATGAAATTAAAAGTAATTTTTAAATGCATTATATTTCTGGATAAAATCATTATAATGGAAGAAAGAATAAGACAACAAAGAGATGCAGTAAGAAAAAGGCAGAGAAGAAGACGAGAACGATTACAAGCAGAAGAGAGACAAGCAATCTGTAAGCATAACAGAGAATGAATGCAAGCAAGGAGGAATTATATGAACAAAGAAGATAGAGAATTTAATATTTATGATTGTTATTGCAATATTCTGTTAAAATTGTTAAGTTCAAATATTTAATGATACAATAGAGGAATATCTATGGATATTTTATTGTCATAGAATTTGCCATAAGCTTATTCAATCATTAACTGAAGAATTCGGATCCATCAGAATGTTAAAATAAGAAAACTGTAAAAATTTCACAGGTTCAAAATAGTATTATAATTACTTTCCCTAAAATTCACACTATCCATTATAAAAAAAAAATTTGAGACTCTACACAAAGCAGAATTAGTGGAAATCACAGATTTTTTTTTAATCAGATACAAACCTGACAATGAGAAAAGCTGTAATAAAAAAAATCGTAGCAGATAAATTAATGGATAACAACTTTTTAGAAACATCTATTGTAAAGGAAGAAGACAACCAAAATGATATACAACTTACAATAGAATTAAAGAAATTAGAGATACAATTAGAGTTGGAAAAGGAAAAATTAAAAATGCAGGAGAGAATAGAGCTAGAATTTTACAAGAAAATGTAAGTCAAAATTCTAATGTTTCTTCTTTTCAAGCAGTGCAAAATATCAGATTGGTTCCTAGTTTTTGTGAAAAAACAGTGGAGAAATATTTCCCTCAATTTGAAGAAATAGCAACAAACTTGAAATGGCCTTACGTCCACTGGCCAACATTATCGCAAACTGTTTTAGTTGGAAGAGCCACCAAGGTATACTCTGTGCTTAGTATTAAAGATGCCACAGATTATAAAAAATTAAAAAATGCCATATTAAATGCTTACGAGTTAGTACCTGAGGTATATAGGCAGAAATTTAGAAAATATAAAAAATTCGAGCGGCAGACTTATGTCAAGTTCACCAGAGAAAAAGAGGATCTTTTTGATAGATGGGTTAGAGCAAAAAAGTAAATGATAAATATAATAGTTTACGCCAACTTATTCTAATTGAAGAATTCAAACAATGCATCCCACATGAAATTCAAACATGAATTGACAAGAGAGATGTAAAAACCGTTAATGAGGCAGCAGTAATTGTTGATACGTATAGCTTAACTCACAACAGTTGGGAAAAAATAAAATAACAAAGAACTTGTCAGGCTTTATTACAGAAACAAAAATGCTACCCGAGTCTTGTCCTTCGAGTGTATTTAATAAAAACTATGGTAAAAAAGTAAGAGACACACCCAAAGGCTCTGTCCCGACAGAAAGTAAAATTTTCTGCACCTATTGCAAGAAAAATAATCATATTATATCCGAGTGCCGGATTTTAAAAGAAAAAGAAAAAAAATAACTTTTTTCAACCACATGCTTTTATTATGCATAAAACAAAAAACGATAATGTTAACTCGTCTTCTCTCCCAAAGCTAGGGATAAATGAGAAAGCAAAAACCACATACATGGAAAAATATGAGCCATTTCTATCCCAGGGTTTGGCGTATATCAACAATCTTTGAGAGGCTAAGCCGGTGCGTCTCAAACCTTAATATTAGAAGACGTCCTACCATTATCAGAATCTACCTTCACCGGTGATGTTGTGTTGTTACAAGGAGTAGGGATCACTGTACAAAAAGCTTCCCGACACAAAAGCCACATAAAATTGGAATTAATAAATGGCCCAGTTATCATCAAAGCTAAGGATTAAAGGAGTGTCTCTGCTGCTAGGAAATGATTTTCCTAGGGTGGGGGGGGAGTAATAGCTGACCTCGTTGTTAGGGACCAAATAGTAGTAAGTCATTAATCAGAGGTGGAAGAAAAACAGTGATGTTGGAATGGGTGGTATCTTAACCCAAGAAGATGATGAAGGTATCGACAGAGCAATTGAATACTTCTCCAAAAAGTTAAACACTCACCAAAAGAATTATTCTACCATTGAAAAGGAATGTTTATCAGTATCAACAACGCTACAACACTTCGACTTCTATCTCAGTGTCACTATGTATCCTGTTTTGGTCTTTACCAACCATAATCCACTAACTTATCTTCAAAGGATGAAAAACAAACACCAGAGACTGACAAGATGAAGTCATCTCCTACTAGAATACAACATTATAATAAAACATATTAAAGGAAATAACAATGTTATTGCAGATGCATTATCTAGAGTATAATATGACAAATTGTGGTAGTATAATTTTGCTACAAATTGAAATTATTGTTTTACAAAACAAGTGTTAGGACTGATTGCCCAAAAAGAAATATTTTGTATGTAAACTTAACTAAATTTTCTTATAAAAGTTTTCATTTGTAATTCAAAACTTTTAATCTAAAGTGGAGAAGAGTAACAAGGAAGTTAGAAGCATTTTTTCATCTCAAAGGCCTTGGGTCATAACTAAAATAGTCACCTTAGTAACAGTAGTAGTAACTGGTCATTTGGTCAGGGTTCTGCCACTCCAGAAAGGAGAGTAGTATGAATTAGATCACTGGGTCAGGTTTTACTCTTCCCAAAAAGAGATTAAATAGCCTGGTAACTATGGTTACAGGAAAAAGAAGGAAAAGACCAGAGAAAGAAAAGGCTGTTTCTATAAAAAAGGGAAGAAACAGGAGAAAATCCCAGAGTAGTTGGGCTACCGGCCAGGCGTAGACCTCTCTCCGGCTAATCATTCATGATGTCAAAAGAACTTTCCATCAAGCTACCAGCCCTTCCTCAACATCCAGTAAATCACCATGTGCTGCCATGAAAGATAAAGATTGTTTTGTTAATCACTCTGACCAACCCCTAGCTGTGTATAGTTATATATATATATATATATATATAATCTTTAGCAGAGTTGAATGACCTTTTTCCATTCCGCCTAAACTTCCTCCAAATATCTTCCTCATTAGACTCACCACCCATTCTAGTGTCCGGTATATTATAGTGCTGTCACCTTATTCCTGTGTGTTTGCTGAATATTTTTGTGTGTTATAATAAATTTCCTTTCTGTATAAAATTATCTTGTGTTATAGTTTAATTCACTTTCTTCAGCATTATTCCAACTAAAATTGTATTTTTATGTGTTGCTGACCCAAACGGGTTTGTAAGAATATATTATACTTAATTATATATATATATATATATATATATAGAGAGAGAGAGAGAGAGAGAGGTAGAAAGAGAGAGAGAGAAAGAGAGAACAAGAATTAATGCAAAGAAACTTGTCACTTAACTTAGCAGTGTTATTTCAATCATAAAAACCACATGACCCTGATGAGTGAATACATTTCAATAATGCCTTCATGAAACTTCAAATTCGGCATGACTGAAATAACACTGCTCAGCTGGATTACAAGTTTTTTTCCACATTAATTGTATTAATGCTCTATTCTTACTTTTATATCAAGCACTTTATGACCAAAAATCTGCTTGCTTAAAATGCCTTCCCACCAGTAAACTACTGAGAAAGATAGCCATTTTGGCATTAAACATCATTACAATTTAACACTATATATATATATATATATATATATATTGTTATACAGAGAGATAAATAAAAACAAGAAAGACAACTTCCCACTTCTACACTAAGCTGAGTAATGGTAGTAGTAAGAACTGACTGACCAATGATGGGCAAAGAAATCAAGACACGGTCACTTTTGAATTAGGAACTAGAAACCCTTTTACCCACATGATGACTAAAGAAAAAAGGCGCAAAGTTGCAGGGAAAGACGGAATGGAGATGAATCTGTTTGGATATATAATTGGAGCTAAAGCGATAGAAAGAAACCAGACATATGAACTTTCGGCTTCGATAACTTCAAATGAGAATATTGCCTTCCATTCGAAGTAATCCTCTCTCAGAAAGAGTATTTACCTTTCCACTTGAAGTCTGAGGAAAGTCATGGGCAAGTAAGACCATTGTTATATTTACAATCAGAGCTGGATGAACATTCGATTGTTAGATCAAGCTGATAAATGTTATCTTTCGGACATTTTATTTCTTTGCCCCAAACGCAAGTATATCTTTACATGTATTACATACGCTGCATAACACAGAACATATCCCCTTCCCACAATCAAACATAACTTGTTTAAATTATATGTATATCTAAAAACTTATTTCTATTATTCAAACGGTTGTTTGTCACTTCATTCCATTGCTGCTAAGTCAGTCTTTTATTTCCTTGCATATTCATCTACCCATCATCGACATCACAAATATAATATAAACAGAACCTGAGTCAAGCCGAACTATTATACTTCATTTGAACATAGTCAGGAGTTGGCCAAAGATTTGTAACAATATGTATATATATAATCTTTTCACTCCAAGAAAAGGGATAATACCACTGAATCAGCAAGTCTACTTCAGCCTACAGCACCCTTATCTGTATTTATTATTGTAATAATGTGAAGATCATGAAAAGTAGTATCTGTGAAGTATTTGAAAATTTATATATATATATATATATATATATATATATATATTAGTCATCCACATACAAGCCTGTTTCGTGGTATCAGAGCTAATCAGTGTGGCTAGACATATCCACTTGCTTCTGGCCAGGATCAAAACTCAACCGATTTGGTGTCAGTCGGAGTTGCTACCCACTAAGCACATGGAATCAGAGAAGGGAAATTTTAACGTGTTGTATATAAGCAGTGTATACTCATGCCAGTCACCGAAAGAACTCTCTCTCTCTATATATATAGGTAGGTCGTATATTTCATTAAATAATATAGATATATTATATCTATTTTTATAATAATCCTTTCCTATTTTCTAATTATCTTCTTGATGTTAAGTTTAAATTCACAAAAGAAGGTGCTGTATGTTTTCTTAATCCAAGTGCTTTTGATCTCCTCCAACATCATTCTCAAGGCTGAATTGTGAAGACAAACTTAATGTAATTATAATCATTGTAATAAGTTTATTACAAACATGCATGGATCCGCACTGCTATCAATTATTTTTTAAATTAACTGAGGTGGTTAAGATATTTTGTAAACAAGCATTCCCAACCCTAGGGAGATAACCAGAGATAGTAAAATTGCAGCATGGTAAATTTCAAAACGGTGTTAAATTCAATTCAAATACTTTTTAAAACATTACTTCTATACTCATAAAAAATTTTGCTCAGTGTTGGTTGGTTCTATAGGATACAAATCCTATATCATCCAACAATTAACTAAAACACACAAAGTAAAATTGTACACATGCAAAATTGGATCCAAATGACTAAAAGCTTTTCTGGAAAAACCCAACTATAACAAAGTAAAATTGCACACCCACAAAAGTGGACTAAAAACATTTTAGAAAACCCAGACCAAGCAAAAATCACAAGTCAGTGTGAAAAGCAAAATTCTAGATCCTGATTGGATAAGAAATAGTAAGTCTACATATAACATTTTTTCACACCTAGAAGCAAAAGTGCTTGCTAGAGCCAGTCACATGATCAGATTCACTCCTTAAGGACATTGTCAATAGCAGTCAGAATTGGGGTGGTCTCTGATAGCATCTCACAATTTAAGGAAGAAACTCCAAGCTGACTCGGACATGTCTCACAGACCTCTTAATCCAACTTTCTTTTCTTCTTTTTCACTCCACACCACCTGGACATAAGGGCACCTCACAGATTCATTTGACCTATTCTTCTAATCTTCATTTTCACTCCACCACCAAAGAGAACAACAACAATAACAACAACAGGAAGCATTAAGTACAATTTCTTTATTTGTTTAACCTTCTCTTTCACTCTGTCGTTCACCTATCAAAGAGAGGAAGGAACATAATACTTTATATTCTTCTACCACACAACTATGAACTCTAAACTTCTGTGGACATTTTAAAAACTCTACAATCCACTTTGCAAATAAATTACATACATTTTCTCATCAAACATTCTTCTTCTATATATACACATCTATGGTAATGTTCAGCAAACAAAATTCCACTAATTTTTTTAAAAAAACTGATGATATCTTTAAATGCGAGAATTTTCAGCTATGTTTGAAAGTGGCCTTGTAACAGGCATGACTGACACATCCTACAGTTCCTTTTGATATAGAAGGCCTTGAGAATTTGAAGTTTTTGTTTATTATTTTTATGATGTAGTATATTGGTGTTGCCAACAAGTATTTTCCTGTTTTGTGAAAGTGTGTTTTTAAACGTTGTACAATAGAACTTGTATCCAACAAATGGAGTCTAAAACATCTTGATAATGTTGTGGTTCTCAAGCCAATATATGTGCTTATACTTTTGTCAGAGAGATAATCTCCCAAAACACATTTAAACTCATATAAAATATTGGTTTTTCCAAAAGACAAGTTGATAGAGAATAGTTATTGTTGATGATTAAGTTGATTTAATTGTTTTCTTTTGATTTTTTAACATATTTGTCACATTTTTTTGTCTTGGAAAAGAAGTAATTCTTTCAGGAAAGGTGAGATTGGGAAAAACCTGGATATAGATTGATATTTTGATTATATTCAATGGTGGCACTCTTGAGGATTTTCTTTCTGAGCAAATTACTTTATCTTTTGATGTGCGTGTGTCATTTTTTAGATCAAAATTGTGGTTGAATTTGTTTCTGTATATGACCAGTGCATTTGTTAAATTGATATTTATGAGGTACCTTTTGTGTTCATAGATAAGATTCTTTAAATTATGAATATTTTGTGTGAGAAGCATTATATTTTGTTTTCATAATTAACCCTTCAGTAGAACTTTTGAGATTACCAAGGTTTTCAACTCAGTTAAATGTTAATACATGTTTTAAATGTTAACTCAGCACTGACTAATCTTGCAAACAAAACATATGCAGCTGTCTCTGTTTGAATAAAAAAGATTGTGTCATTATGATAATATTTTCATAGTTTTATTTTCTAATTTTGAAGTAATCTATACAAAATAGTGAAACCGATAAAATGCAACCGCAACTTCTACTCCAACAGTTTCTTTCCTGGCACTTCCCTACTTTTTTTTTTTTAATCATCTCACCCCAAGCAAGGCATTCCACTGCCACTATTGCGCATGGGGCTACATAGGGGAAGGTAAAGAGAAGGAGTGGTTAGACATAGGGAATGTCAGGAGGAAGGTGACAGATGAGTAAGGATAGCTAGGATGAGGGTTGGGCAGATGGGAAGAGTGTTTGATAGAATGGGAGCAGGTTAGTGTGTTAGGAGGTGTCTATTGACCTTACATTTAAACTCCTGGAGATTGTAGCCGTCGGGGAAGCAATCGTTTGGAAGAGAATTCCACAGTCGGGAAGTGCAAGGAAAGAAACTGTTGGAGTAGAAGTTACGGCTGCATTTTATCGGTTTCACTGTAAAAGGGTGGGATCTAGTTGCTAATCTAGTATCTCGTGCAAATTCGTATTTAGGGGGCACCAGTGATCTAAGTTCATCGGAGCAGAAGCCGTGAAAGTATTTATAGAAGAGACACAGGGAAGCCACGTCTCGCCGGTGGGAGAGAGACTGCAGGCGGTCTGCCAAGTCGGTATCTATCACATTACAGACCCTCCTCTGAACCTTATCGAGAAGCCCGAGGAGAACAGCAGGGGCACCCGACCAGATATGGCAGCAGTATTCAATGCACGGGCGGATGGTAGATTTGTAAATGTGCAGGATAGATTTAGACAGAAAAAACTTCCGGGCCCTACACAGAGAACCGACTTTCATAGCAGCGGATTTAGCAATGGATTCGATATAGTCATTCCATTTGAGGTCCGCTGAAAGTGTGAGACCAAGGAGGCGTAGTGTTTTACTCTCTGGGAGGCAAGCCTGGTCCATGCTAATGAGAGGTAGGTGAGATTGTCGATGATGGTTAATTGACAGTAGCTTCGTTTTAGAAGCATTAAAATTTACTGTGGAATTCCCTTTCACACGATTGCTTCCCCGACGGCTACAATCTCCAGGAGTTTAAATGTAAGGTCAATAGACACCTCCTAACACACTAACCTGCTCACATTCTATCAAACACTCTTCCCATCTGCCCAACCCTCATCCTAGCTATCCTTACTCATCTGTCACCTTCCTCCTGACATTCCCTATGTCTAACCACTCCTTCTCTTTACCTTCCCCTATGTAGCCCCATGCACAATAGTGGCAGTGGAATGCCTTGCTTGGGGTGAAATGATTAAAAAAAAAAAAAAAAACTAGACTAGACTAGAAACCGATAAAATGCAACCGCAACTTCTACTCCAACAGTTTCTTTCCTCGCACTTCCCGACTGTGGAATTCCCTTTCACACGATTGCTTCCGCGATGGCTACAATCTCCAGGAGTTTAAATGTAAGGTCAATAGACACCTCCTAACACACTAACCTGCTCACATTCTATCAAACACTCTTCCCATCTGCCCAACCCTCATCCTAGCTATCCTTACTCATCTGTCACCTTCCTCCTGACATTCCCTATGTCTAACCACTCCTTCTCTTTACCTTCCCCTATGTAGCCCCATGCACAATAGTGGCAGTGGAATGCCTTGCTTGGGGTGAAATGATTAAAAAAAAACAAAAAAAAACTAGACTAGACTAGAAACCGATAAAATGCAACCGCAACTTCTACTCCAACAGTTTCTTTCCTCGCACTTCCCGACTGTGGAATTCCCTTTCACACGATTGCTTCCGCGATGGCTACAATCTCCAGGAGTTTAAATGTAAGGTCAATAGACACCTCCTAACACACTAACCTGCTCACATTCTATCAAACACTCTTCCCATCTGCCCAACCCTCATCCTCGGTATCCTTACTCATCTGTCACCTTTCTCCTGACATTCCCTATGTCTAACCACTCCTTCTCTTTACCTTCCCCTATGTAGCCCCATGCGCAATAGTGGCAGTGGAATGCCTTGCTTGGGGTGAAATGATTAAAAAAAAAAAAATCGTAAAATCAAATCAATTATTATAATTATTGTTATTATTATCATTAGATTTTAATTTTCAGCTGGTGATCTTGCCTTGTGGGCATTTTCTATCAACTTGTATAAACACAGAGTGTACTATTTGCAGAATATTTCCAGTGCTAAGCAATGCAGACTTCTGAAGCAATGATATCATTGGCACCCACTTGCATCTAAGCATCAGGATCATCCTTCACTCCTTATTCCCTTTCTCTCCTCTGATCGAAGTGACAGAGATGGCTATGAAGTCCCAGCTGACTTCTGAAGAGTCAGGGACAGGACCCACAAAGGAGTGCGGGTGATGGATGCAGCTGGAAGAGTCAGACTTCCCTGACAGCATGTCACTGATCCTCTTTATGCTGATGGTGGGACTTGAAAGTTTTTTGAGTGATGATATAATTCAGTGGTATATAATAATAATTATTATTATAATAAAATTCATTGTCAGCTATTTCTTTTTTTAGTAGCATTTCTGTCATGTTTGTTTTCACTTGCTTTATTTACATCACGGGTAATTACGTTAATATTATCTTGAATTATCATTATTATTATTAAATGAAGTATACTCGATTATTATTATTATTTTTTTTTGCTTCGTATTTCTTTGTTGAATATGTGAATGGTTTCTAGAATAATTAATCAATTGGTAAGCAGCGTTTGATATTAGCCGTAACAGGATTTTGATTATGCAGTAAAACTTTCCCTTGGAAAAGGTGATTTTTCTGAGCACATCTTAGATGTGGTACAAGGGAATCCATTGAGGATTAAACTCACTACTCAAATGTTATGATTTTAATGAGATCTTGTAAAAGGCCTGAATCTATTTCTTATTCCTTCACAGCTATGCACAAAATAGCAGGCCAAACTGTTTTTCAGCCTTGGTTGGTAACCAGTCTGCTAGAAAGATTGTAGAAATACCAAAGAAATAAAATTTAATGCTTGTAATACCATCCTATAAAAATGTATATATTAATGTCTTGTGCTTTGTCTGAAAGACTAATCAGATCCAAAGTGGAGAATATTTTTGATTGTTATTTTTATTTCTTTGATTTATATCAAACCTATCCAGACTGGTATTCTATTTTCATTGGCTGCTATTTAGTAACAGCTATAGAATGACAGTCTGACACATCATCATCATTGTAGGGCATCTTCTGATTAAATTAACTGGTCCTCTTTCTGGTGACCGATTAAATCGAACATGAGGTTCCAGAAGTAAAGCATCTGTAAAAAAACAAAATTGGATAGAATTAGTGAAACATTTCTCTCTGAGATGTCTTTTGACTGTGTTCCTATAACTGCTGGACCAACTTTGCTTCTGTTGTTTAAACAACATCTATGTAGATATATTGGGAGCTAAACTGATCACCAGCCAAATTTTTCTTCAAAAGAGCCTTGATGAGGTCTCTTTATTGCTTGTACTGACCCTGTTAGATATTTCAACTGACTTCAATCCATCAAAGAAATAAAAGAAATACACCTATAGACTGAGGGTGTGCATCTACCATTGGTTCCATGATACAAAGAAAAACCAGAGCAAACTTATTCTGTCATTTATAACAGAAAACTGTTGATGGAATATCCTGAATGTGCTTGCTGAGGGGGTTGATGGAATAAGCTATGCTGCCTATGGATTAGTGTAACTCTGCCTTTGAGCATATATAAAGTCAGTGGCAGAGAAGAGAGTGGGGATTTGAAGAAAGTCGATCATGAGATGAGAGGATTTGTGACTATTTCGATGTTTGGCTCTGTGAATTTGTGACTGTTTTATTTTTATCACAGATTCTCAGGCATGCAAATGATGTGGGCAACCCAAAGTAGCTGTTGATTGATAAGTATGATTTTGATAGTTCTTGACTGAATGTTTCTGAATTTCAGCATGTAATAGCTTATCCTACTGATGTAACCTGAGGGTTCTTTGTAAATAGGAAACATGGAATTGTTCAAGAGTTTAGGAATGGCAACCGAACAGGATTTGCAGACATATAACAGCACTAAAAGTAATTCCTAACAAACATAAGTAAAATTAGAATGAAATAAATTTGAATCCCATTTTACTAAATCTTTTTTGTTTTTTTTGGCAGGTTGCAACTTTAGAAATTGTCTTAGTGAAATTAGACCCCCCCCCCCGTGGTGAATAACGCTTCAATCAAAACATACTAGATATGGCTGCTGTGGTTACATGTTTTAGTCCTAACAGCTCAGCCCTTCACAGCTAGCACCAACCATACCATGTGGCAAATCATCCCTCTTCCCTTCATGTTCATTTGATAGGGAGAAAGTTTCCCATCAGACAGCTTCACCAGAACTCTTATTTTGTGGTACAGACTCCCAAGAGGATGCTTTCCTGATGACTACAGTCTTAAACTTTCAAGTCCAGGGTCAAGAATTTTCTATCCTACATATCCTTATATTATGCACTTCCTTCTTCCTTCTCCCTGAAAACTAACTCAATCAGTAACCTACTATTTTGAGTAGCCCTGGTGTCTTGTATTGGGTGAAATCAAGTAAAAAAATTGGCAGCCACATAAGTGGTATTGAATTTAGAGTTGTTCATCTGATAGAATGGTTGCCAACCAATCCATTTTACCCTGCTATTTATAGCTGGGGGAAGAAGAGAATAACTCATACTCTTCTTTATGTATTTGTGTGAAAGTGAATACAGTGAATTTGAAATTTTGGAATGCAATAAATCTGGAATTTGAATTCGGCTGACTTCCTTGTCTGTGGTGAGAATCACTATGCTACATGGACATACATCCTGGATGTGCAGATAGGAATGCATAAACCAAGTCTGCAAACTTTATTTATGCCAGTTTCGACAATCAGATATAGGCCTTCTTTTTTACAAGTTTTTACTCAGTTCCTAAGTAATTGTCTTCTCTGGTCTAACAATCTAATCTCTGGACTTTTGTACTATTTACTTCTCAGTTTTTAACAACACGATTTAATTATTTTTTGCACTTTGTCACTGCAATTTAACTACTTGAGTTATCTCTTAATGTTTTTTCTTTATCACTTGCTCTGATAAGCTTGTCATTAATATCCATATTTTTCTCTTCCCAAGATACACCTGAAACTCTATCTATCTATCTATCTATCTATCTATCTATCTATCTATCTATCTATCTTGTAGTCTCTTCATATCTATCTATCTATCTTGTAGTCTCTTCATATCTATCTATCTATCTGGTAGTCTCTTCATATCTATCTATCTATCTATCTATCTATCTATCTATCTATCTGGTAGTCTCTTCATATCTATCTATCTATCTATCTATCTATCTATCTATCTATCTATCTATCTATCTATCTATCTTGTAGTCTCTTCATATCTATCTATCTATCTATCTGGTAGTCTCTTCATATCTATCTATCTATCTATCTATCTATCTATCTATCTATCTATCTTGTAGTCTCTTCATATCTATCTATCTATCTTGTAGCCTCTTCATATCTATCTATCTATCTATCTATCTATCTATCTATCTATCTATCTATCTATCTATCTTGTAGTCTCTTCATATCTATCTATCTATCTTGTAGTCTCTTCATATCTATCTATCTGGTAGTCTCTTCTATCTATCTATCTATCTATCTATCTATCTATCTATCTATCTATCTATCTTGTAGTCTCTTCATATCTATCTATCTATCTGGTAGTCTCTTCATATCTATCTATCTATCTATCTATCTATCTATCTTGTAGTCTCTTCATATCTATCTATCTATCTATCTATCTATCTATCTATCTAAAACTATTGATACCTATCTACCCATCTGTCTAAGATTATTAATAGCTATCTATTTATCTAAGACTATTCATATCTAAAGATATATATCTATTTAGTTATCGAGCTGTCTAAGATTATTCATATCTTTTTTTTTTTTTTAATAATCATATCACCTCAAGCAAGGCATTTTACTGCTACTGTTTTGCAGGAGGTTACATAAGTTACATAGGATGAAAGTTATGAGAAAGAGCAACAGGTTATAGGGGGTGTCAGGAAGTGGATAAGAGAAGGATGAGAATACTGATGAGAGTGGAGCAGACAGAGAAAAGATGCAGGTTAGTGAGATAGGAGATGACTATTGACTTTACATTTAAATTCTTGGAGATTATAGCTGTCAGGAAAACAAGTAAATGGAAGGGAATTCCACAGGCGGGAAGTGCGAGAAAAGAAGCTGCTGGAACTATTCATCCAACTATCCAAGATTTCATATCTATTTATATATCTATTTATTTCAGTTTGTTCATATCCCTCATTTTGTTCATATACAGTATGCCTAAAAGTTTTTAGCTAGGAGAAATAAACTACATCCAATTTCAAAATTTTATTACGTAATCCAAACTCAACATAAATAAACAGTAATTGGAACCTGTATTGAGTTGGTCCTTCATTTGCTAGTTTCAGTGCTTGTATTCAATTTTTCATTGATTTGATCAAGTTGTCAACAATCGTCTAATCCATATTTTGTCACTCCTTTAGCAATGTTTCTTAAGGGTTGCCACTGACATGATTTTGGTTGCACACTTTCAAATTTTTTGATCAAGGTCCTCCCAAACATGGTCTTGTTACGTGTTAAGTATAACAAAAGAAAGAAAATGATTGACAAAAACTCAGAGTTAAATCACCGACAAATATTTAATTTGCGATAAACACAAAATAAGATATATACAAAATTTACAATTTTTTGCATTCAAAACAGAAACATAGAGTTTACTACTGGCAAGTGTTACGAGGAGAGAATGGGAAAGTAAGGAGTCAAATATCTTTATCCAGTTAACTTAGTGAGTGAAGTAGTTCAAGTGCTGTACTTTATGGAAGTCCTCAAATGTATTTAAAAAGAATAATTTCCAGTATGGTCAATGAAAGAGTCAAAAATATCAATTTACCCATTTAGTTCCATGAGGTTCTCTTTCAGGTTTTAGTTGGTCGGCAACTTTTTTTAGAGATTCTTTTCGCTAGATGCACAGATCCACAAATTGGGCATTGATAATGTCAGCAAATTCTGTTAACAACTAACTACTCTCTTCCCAAAACCTATTTTTATAGAGGCTAAGACCTAATTTGCATATTTCTAGAATCATTTAAAATTCTCTCAATTTTACTTGAACATTCTAGAATCTTCTAAAACGTTTTATTCCTCATTTCCTTATTTTTCCGACTACTTCATGAATTAAAACTTTTTGAAAAAACAAGTAGAACTCAATAGAATCCCTTACTATAACTGTTTATACATTATTAATATTATTTTTATATATAATGCATTCTCGTAACAGTCTATTAAATTTATGTCAGGACTTTGGGCTTTCCATGGCAGTGACTTGATTCTTTGCGATTCCTTCCAGGCCTTTGCTACTTTGCTTGTATAACATAGTGCTCCATTTTCTTGAAAAAGATAAGCATTCTTGTCAACCTGATTGGTTTCAAATAGTGAGAGTAGTTTTTTGTCTAATATTTAACAGTATTTTGGACCATTGTACTGTTTGTCAACAACAATCAGTGCAGATTTTCCTCCAAAACATTGCTTAAACCATTACTCCAGTCCATCCATGTTTCACAGTCACCTGTAAATATTCAGTGTTCCAAGTCTCATTCTGATTTCTCCAAACATAAACTTGTCTCGAATTTGAATATTGGCAGAATTTACTTTCATCTGACCAAATTACAGCCTGCCAAAATTCATAACCTTCACTCTCGAATTCTCTCACCCAGTCCATATGCCTGTTTTTGTTAACATTTGAAATCAAGGGCTTCTTTCTTGCAACTCTTCTTTGATAGCTTAGCCCTTTCAGAGTCATTCTTACTGCATATGGCCACATTTCCATGCTGTTGGCACAATCTTTGATGACCTGATGACGTTTTCTGATGTTTTACTTCTTCAGTGCCCTTTTTATTCACTCAGATATGATATTTGGTCTTCCTTAATGTTGTTCCACATAACAATGGCTTTCTTCATGGAATTTCTTGACAATATTATTAACCGTTTCATGACTGACCCTGAAAAACCCTCGCAATTTCTCTATTTGACCTGCAAAACTTATGCCATCCTATTATTTGCCCTTGTTGAAATTCACCAATTTCCTTATTTTCGCAAACTTTCATTGTAAAATGTAAGTCAACTATCGTCCATAGTTGTGATGCAGTGGATATTGGCTCAGAACTAGAAATTGGAGAGACGAGTTTGAATTGCATTTGAAGTTGTTGCATTCATTTACTCTTAGAAAAGGTATTAATCCATTGCTTCTCCCTCCATCTATGGGTTAAATAACAGAGAAGATTAAGTTCTATAGCCTTGGTTGACTACCAGTCTACCACAGAAAGTAATAACAACTTACTGTGAGAAAAACCTTCTGCCCAGTCAGTTGTTTCTTTCAGGACATGATCGCTCAAGTGTAATATAACAACCTGGCCCCACCCGAGGAAAGGCTGATGCAAGCGGGGGTGTTTTCCGGTCGTTGAAAGGAACGGATGTTTGTTTGACCTTATTTCCGGCAGTAGCGGAAATGGCTACAAGAGGCAGACAGAACAGGTGTCTCTGAGAATTACGTGGGCGTGCGTGGGCGAGGCAAAATCCGGAAGTCCCCGTTTGGAGATTATAAAAGACCTCGGCGCACGGATCTCAGACAGAGAGACGAGACAGACAGACAGAGAGCCAGACCAGACCAGAGGAGCAACAGATACGACGACACTCCCCCGTCAACACCTTAGAGGCGCGCTCTCTCACTCTCTGTTCCCTAGGCTACACGGTTCATCATCATTAATAAAAATATAACTTATATTTTTATATATATGCGTGTTTGTTGTATATTGCTATATAACAAAAGTCTTTTTGGTGCTAGTGACTTGCTGTTTTGAGACAACAAAACAGATAGATACGAGCTGGTTACCACGGCAACGATTGAAAATTCAACGGACTTAAAACTACCAGATAGAAAGAAAAAAAGAAGACGAAAATATATAGCAGCCGCGCGACTATAGACAATCAGCCAAGGTAAGTGACTCATTGATTTGATAGTGTGTGTGTTCTCTGCTCGTGTTTATAATAAGTCCAGTTAGAAAAAAAAAAGAAATGCATACTTTTGCCATTGAGAAATGTGGATTGTTGGTGTCAAACACATTAAGAAGGGTAGAACAGAGGGGGTCGCAGGAATATATGTAGAGAGTAGCAGTGGCGGAGAGCGCATAGGTTTGGGGTAGACCGGAGGAAGAAAGTTGAAATATTTACCTATCTGTAAGTACAAAACATCTGAGTTAATGATTTATTTTTGTTGTTAATATTTTACCATATATGTGAAGTGAGTTTACTGGGATGTTGCTTAATTAATCTTACTTTTATTGAGTAAGTGAAATGTAAAATCATGTAAAGGAAGTTTCTTCTACTCTTTAAAGTGGATAATTGGATTAACTTGTTGATAACAATGTTTTCGTTGGGTTGTGCAGTGTTAGGTTTTTTTTTTTTTTGATTTCTTTTCAATGACTGTACACTACAAAATGATTTACATTTCTATGGTTGTGAATTATGCTTTGTGCAGGTTCCCATCAATTCAACATCCTCTGTGAATTTTCATTTATGTGACTTGGGAAATATCTTTTGAAGATATATTAATTTCGGAAAACTTTATATTGACACGGATAGACCTGCAGATTCCACAGTTGATTGGAACAAAAAGAAAGATACAAACGTGGAAAATTATTAATAGTATCTAAAGCATAAAGTAAATTATTCGTCTCTGGTTCAGTGGTTTGGTCCCCAATTACGCAGAAATTTCCCAATTTTTCAGTGGACACCATGCCGGTAGAATTGCGCGATATGGAGGAGATTCCTATCCGCAAACTAGTAAATACCTTGGAACAGATAAATATGGAGAGATTTAGTGAAGGATGTGAGGAACTCCCAAAGAAGTTGGCGATAGGGGTCATTGCTGGCATGGTCGGCATTATGATAATCCTTGGAATAATAGCCAGGAAGCGGATTTTTAAGTGTAAAAGAAGCAACAGTGCTTCGGGAAAGGAAATTGAGTTATCCGTTGTGAATAGTACTCCGGGGTCAACGGGTGTTCAACACTCAAATGTCTCTGCGTTAAACAGAGAGATGTCAACAAATCAGATATGCTTGGTTTCGAATCCAGAGGAAGTAGTTCAGGGAATGGAAAACATTGTACAAACTAAGGAACTACGAGTCACGGGTCCATTTTTTTTAGAATAAATTAATATAGATGAAACCTCTAATCCTCCACAAATAAATTGCATGCGGATTAACGTTGGAATCAGGGTAATTTTCTTCATTTTCTATTGAACATTTCTCGGTCAGACTATGAATGATATGTACTGCAGATAATGGCCATTTTTCTGTGTTCAAACATAGTATGTTTGAAATTAAATTAAATTAAATGAAGTTACATGTGTAACAATAAACTCGAGCAGAGGCACGCATGGTGTTGGTCAAAGGTCATTTTCTCGATGTTAGTTTGGAAACTGGGGTGCGATTACCGCCTATAATCACGTGGTTATGCATCGAGGAGTCTACACTTATGGACAGAGTCCAGAAAGAAAATGAACATTTTTAAGAACTTTGCCCAATTCTGTGAAAATGGATATTAAAAAAAAAAAAAAAGGAGGAAAAAAAAAAGAAAAAAAAAAGAACAATGAAACATCGAGCTGGTAGAACAATTTTCAAGATGGACACGAACATTGTTGGGTTGCTGATGTAGGCTCCCCTATATATTTTTTTTTTTTTGTTTTTGTTGTTTTTTTTGTTTCGGCATGCACATGTTTTGTTGTTTTGGTGTGCACATATTTTATACAATTGTCGGGCTTGTGTGGCATGGGGAGGAGAGTGAGGGTGTTGCGCTTAAAATGTTCTTAGGTGAACATTTTGGAAAATGGGTGGGCAAGGAATGTAATATAACAACCTGGCCCCACCCGAGGAAAGGCTGATGCAAGCGGGGGTGTTTTCTGGTCGTTGAAAGGAACGGATGTTTGTTTGACCTTATTTCCGGCAGTAGCGGAAATGGCTACAAGAGGCAGACAGAACAGATGTCTCTGAGAATTACGTGGGCGTGCGTGGGCGAGGCAAAATCCCGAAGTCCCGGTTTGGAGATTATAAAAAGACCTCGGCGCACGGATTTCAGACAGAGAGACGAGACAGACAGACAGAGAGCCAGACCAGACCAGAGGAGCAACAGATACGACGACACTCCCCCGTCAACCCCTTAGAGGCGCGCTCTCTCACACTCTGTTCCCTAGGCTACACGGTTCATCGTCATTAATAAAAATATAACTTATATTTTTATATATATGCGTGTTTGTTGTATATTGCTATATAACACAAGTATGTATTACATATGGCACTTGACTGACCATTCATAGATAAGAGTAGCTTGATACTAACATGGTATGGTCTAAAAAAAGAAGAGACATTATTACACATGCCATAATTGCTGTAATCAAAGGTGGCTAAAAATGTCTACTGTATATTCTGTCTTTTCCAATCTGTCTATCTCTCTCAGTGTGTTCATTATCTCTTGTTCCTTCTCTCTCTATCAATCTATCTCAGTCTGTTTCTATCTATCTATCTATCTATCTATCTATCTATCTATCTATCTATTTTAGTCTGTTCATATCCCTAAGTCTGTTCATATATATTAGTCTTTAAATATCTATCTATCTATCTATCTATCTATCTATCTATCTATCTATTTATCTATCTATCTATTACTATTCTACTCCTCTCTCTCTATCTTTTACCAACTTTTTTTCTTTTATTCACCCCTACTACAATTGAATTTCTGAGCTTGGGCATAGAGCTAACAACTTCATCCTACATCTTATTTTTTATAATGCCATGTCCCATTAGGTTGTAGTTGATCATGGCTCTCCACAGTCTCCTTTTCTTTATCTGTTAATTGCCATACAGGGAGTAGTTTCCTATTGCCTTTTTGTTAATGTGTGGAATTTAGAGTTTTCCTTCTCTTTTAGACAGGTTACCACCCAATGCTAAAGATTGATTCATTTGTTTCTTTACAGCTAATCAACTCTTTATGTGATATTTAAAGTTTGAACATATTTGGAGATTGTGAGAATTTTTTTTCAAGTGAATATTGCACTAAGATTTCTTTGAAAATAAGAACAATTTTCCCAGATAAAAAAAACTACTATTTAATCCATAGCCGGAGGAGGAAATAGATTCATACATTTCCCAAAAGTATTTGCACATAAATGAATGTCACAAACCCAATATGATGTTTGCTGAATTGTTGTCTAAATTATAAAGAAATGAAAATAACCCTGCCATCACGTTTTAACAAATATGCAGGATACGATTGATAAATGGTCATCTAAATTACACAAAAATGTAAATAAAAATGACGTCTCATTTTGACACATATACATGGTGCGATGAATAAAATATCATCAAAATGATGCAAAAATAACATCTCATTTTAACAGATATTTTTACCAAAATTGCTCAAAAAGATCTTGAAAAACTAGAGGAAATTTATTTAATAAATTCACCATTGGCTTCAACCACAACCTCCACGCAACTTTAGAAACCGTTGCACTTTCTCTGGATGGTCTTCTTGTTTAAGTTGGTGAATGCTGCCATAATCCTAACATCTTTGGTGTTACAAGGAATTTTGTTGGAATCTCTCACAACAGTGCCCCACATCTAATAATCAAAGGTGTTGCAGTCTGGGGAGTTAGGTGGGCAGATGTAAGGGGTGATGTGATCAAAGAAATTCTCTGACAACCATGACAGGATTCTTTTGTTTGTGTGGCATGGTGCAGAGTCCTGTTGCCAGGCACACAAGGTCTTCCAGCACCTACCCTCTTAAGCCAGGACAGCACTACCTCTTCAAGACACTTGATATACACCTCAGCATTGAGTCTGATGCTGTTGCCGTAGAGAGATGGTTAATGTTTATTTGATTTGGCCTTGTGTCATACATAACTGAACTTCCTACAGCTTACAAGTTTTATCCAGAATTATCAGAAGGTAGGTCGTCGGCAGATTGGAATGTATGGAATGGTGTGGAATAGTGGAAGAATAAAGATATACATTTTTCATGTTAAAATAGAAATTATTAAAAGAAATGAATAACAAGAATTGGTAGAAATTATTGTTCAATGAGAAATTTAAGGGTATCAAGAGTTGAATAAATGTTCGTAGTAGCAATTTGTTGGAAATAGTTTATGCGTACATATGTATGTATGTATGTATGTATGAGCATTTGTTTGGTAGGAATGTTTTTGGATGGAGAAGAAGAAGTAAAAGGAATCAGCACACGAGAAAGAAGGAGAAAGAGGATAATGTATGATGCAACTTTACGACCAGGTCATGGTTTAAGTTTCTCTCGTTACATTTTAGGTTATCATCTTACTACTCCTATCTGACTGACAGCTGGCTGATCGAAGTAATTTATAGGCATTTAAATTTTTTGCATTGGATCAAAAAGTCTTTTTTAGTTTTGCAAATCACTCCCATTGGTCAGAAAACCAATTTAACATTGACTTGCAAAATCTGGTTTTGACTTTTTCTGTAAGCACAAGGAAAAGTGAAGAGGAAGAAGGATGAATATAGGTGTAACTTTGCCATAACTAGTGATCACTTCAAATACCTTCGTAATCACCATCATACTCCTCCAACTCTTTTTGAATCCTTGACACTGTCCTCAAATTAACCCCCAAACAATCTGAAATGCTCATATTGGAGCTTCTGGGACTATTATCAAGCAGAACAGTATGCCTTTTTCAATTTTCTGACAGAGTAAATTCTATCATAGTACTCTTTTTCTGCTGATATCATGGATTGAGCATGTGAGCAATGATGAGGTTTCAGAAAGGATGGCAACAAAGTTCCTTGGACATATAATGAGGAAGGAGGGTTTGAAGAATCTGATACTCACAGGTCAGATAGAGGGAGAGAGAGACAGGGGAATGCAGTGGGTAACATACTTAACAGGCATGAGCAAGTGGTTGATAGAGCAGGGTTTGGGCGAAGAAAGCATGCTAAGAGACACCAGGAACAGGGAGAGGTGGAGGGTCATGATTGCCTACGTCCTGAAGAGACATGGCACATAGAAGAAGAAGAGTTGCCCAACTGACCCTTCTATACAGTGCAGTCAAATAAAAAAGAACACACACATAAGTGAATTTGAAAATATAAAGTGACGACAATTTATCCATCGCACCTTATATTTACCTTTATTTATCCGCTTAGTCATTTATATCATCTTAATTTTATTTAATTTTGAGTTTTGTCTCTGGTCTCTGGTTTAAATACTTCTTTTAGCTTTTTTCTTTTCTTCTGCTTCTTTTTCTTCTTCTCACTTTTCTCTTTTCTCTTTCTTTTACTTCTTTTTTTTTAAGCTTTTCCCTTTTTTGTATTTATTCTTCTTCTAGCTTTTCATTTTTCTCTTTGCCTTTCCTCTTTCTTTTTTTCTTTTTATTCTTCTCTCTTTCGTCCTTCTTCTTTTTCTGACCTTTCTCTTTCTTCTTCCTCTCATTTTAACTTTTGACTTTCTTTTTTTCTCTCTTTTCTCATTTGTTTTTCTTATTATTATTTCCACTTTTCTCTTTCAGCTTTCTTCTTTTTCTCACTTTTCTTTTCTTTTTTCTTTTTTCTTTCTTCTCACAATTTCTCCTTTTTCTCACTTTTCTCTTTTTTCTGTCTTCTCACAATTTCTCTTTCTTCTTTTTCTCATTTTTCTCTTTTTTCTTTCTTCTCACAATTTCTCCTTTTTCTCACTTTTCTCTTTTTTTCTTTCTTCTCACAATTTCTCTTTCTTCTTTTTATCACTTTTCTCATTTGCCTTTTTCTTCTCACTTTTCTATTTCTTCTTCTTGCCTTTTTCTTTTGTCTTTTTCTTCTTCTTCTGACTTTTCTCTTTCTTCTTTTGAAAAAAAGGACAAATATCTCAGATAAAAACCTATAAAAATATCTTGGCAAATCATAAGATTATAAGATAAGAAATCCTCTTAGTAGAAATACAATAAATACACATACACACACAGCTACACAATAAATATTCATCTCAATATTCTTACATACTTTATCAAATAAGTATCGACTCCTCCATATCTTCATACAAATAGCTATTCTTGTCACTAAATCCTTTTTTTTTCTCTATAAAAACTATAAAATCATACAATATTTCTATAGAAATTTAGGTGTATTGCCTCTGTGACACTAGTCCAGTCATATATAGCATATTATACAGCTATGTATTGACTTTTTCTTACCTTAGTCTGGCACAAGGCCACTATGAGCATTCAAAAAGGAACAAACTCATTACACAGCCTTCTGTTTGGAAACAAAATGAAGCAAATATCGAATTCTATTCCTCCAGGCTGTGTAATGGTATTTGTTAGTAGAAATATCAGTAAAGAACAAAAGACAACAACGAGACATGTTAAGCTTACAAGGGAGGCCTCTGTAATAATCACAAAGCGACCTCTTTTATTTAAGGAAGTAACTGGCTATACCAAGGGAAAGTAACTCATGTCATGACATCCCCTTTCATTATAAGAATTGTTCACTGAAAAAAAGAAAGCTTTATATGAACTCTTTCTATAAGTCGTATTTTTGGGGGAAGTTTTATGACACAACCAGATCTAGTGATTGGTGTGTTACCACTAGGCTGCATTTTATGTGCAGTTCTGTGTGTTACTTCAGATGAAGTGCAAATGTTGGTGTGTGTGTGTTGGAATATTAGTGGGTGGAGGCTCAGGGGGATGTGGGGATGTACTATAGAGAGACATCAGTGCCTTGTTGCTAACATCTTCCTTAAGATGCCTACGATTTCTGTGCAGAACCCGTCCTGTTGGGGTTTCAATGATATAGGACTGTGGTTCAGTGCAGACTCGTCTGACTACAGCTGGAGTCCACTTTCTCGTATCATGTTCTTGTACTCACACCAGTTATCCTGTGCTAAGTTTGGAGAGATCCTTTGCATGTTGATCATGTTTTTCCTACAACAACTATCTATCGAGTAGGCCATTCTGAATTTTCTCTTTTTGAGCATTATCTTGGTTCATTTCATGGGGAGATTGCTTCCAGCTTCCGATTGAATAGTAGTTCTCCTGGGGATGGGATTACATGATCCATTGGAGTCAATCGGAGACACAGCGGACACATGTCTATGTCTCGGTTGCTCAGTATGACATTCTTCATGGCTTCCTTGATGGTCTGTATGCACCGTTCTGCCATGCCGTTCGATTGGGGCTATTTAGGAGAAGATGTGATGTGCTCAAAATCCCAGGCTTTGGCAAAATCTTTAAAATGCTGAGAGCCAAAACGTGGCCCATTGTCACTGAGAAGCCTTTCTGGGACACTTTGTTCAGCAAAGATACACTTGGTAAGATCAATGACTTCCTTGCTAAAGAATTCCCTTAGTTAGCAGATGAAGGGGTATTTTGAGTAGTAATCCACAATGAGGAGGTAATTATGCCTGTTAAGGTTGAAAATATCAGTAGCCACGATTTGCCATGTTTGTACTGGGATCTCATGTGGCATGAGGGACTCTGCAGTTAGGGACTTCTGGAGTTCTTGACATATGGCGCATTGCTGTACTATCTTGTCGATGTCGCTATTTATGCCACTCCAGAAAACACAGGTTTTTGCCCTGAGCTTGCATTTGTCACTTCCTTGGTAACCATAATGTATTTTTTCCAAGGTTTCAGGCTGCATTGATTAAGGGATCAGTATCCTGTTACCTTTGAGCAATATAACATTCTCAATAGAGAGCTCATCTCAATACGACCAGTATGGATGAAGGTCTTTATGTAGTTCTCTGCGTGATTCTGGCCGGCCTTGAAAAATTTGTATCCTTAATTCGCACAATATTGGGTTGGCATTAATTGCTTGATGGACCTGAGTCAGTTTTTCAGTTAAGAACTACACAAAGTTTACTTTGATGTCTAAGTCAATGATTTCTTTGTTCTTTTTGTTGGGAAGTCTGGATGGTCCATCTGCCAGTAACATCTCTTTACCTGGTCGACATTTGATGATCATGTCATATTCTTGGAGTTTTAATAGCATTCATTGAAGTCAGGTGGGTACTACTGCTATTAGGTTCTTGAGGCAAACCATTCCCAAGGGCTTGTGATCACTTTCAGCTTTGAATGAACATTTGTAAATATATGTGTAAAATCATTTGCAACCGAATACAACAGATAAAAGTTCCCGCTCAATATTGGCATAGTGCTGCTTTTAGTCAGGGATTTTGAAGTGAAAGATATGGGTTTGTCTTCTTGGATTAGTGCTGCTCGCAAGCCTCTAGATGATGTGTTGACGTATATTATGGACTTTTTAGAAGGGTCATAATAATGTTATTTCTTTGTATTTCAAGTCCTTTATTTCCTGCAGCGACTTCTGGTGACTATTGCTCCAATCATAGTCCGTACCTTTTTCCAGGAGTTCCCTGAGGTTTGCTGTGAGGTCTGAAAGCCTAGGAATAAATGGTGCCATATAGGTAATAATTCCTAGTACCTTCTACAGCTCGATAATATTATTTGGGCTGAGTAGTGATTTTATTTCCTCCACTTTCTGGAGATCTGGATGTATCCCATTCTTGTCAAAGATAGCACTGAAGAATTTAACTTGTTTCTGGTCGATCACACATTTGCTACTGTTAAATGTGAGGCCAGCAGTTCATGCTGTCTCCATCAACTCTCATAAGTTGAGGTCGTGCTCCTCTTTGGTTTTTACCTTGGATAATAACATCATTGATCAACACTAAAACTCCAGTGCACTTTTCTATGACCATGTCCATCCTTTGTTGGAAAACATCCTGAGAAATAACAAGGGGGTATTAAATGTAGTTAGCAATGGTGACTCTCTGTCAAGCTTGACAGACCAGTAGCCATTTTTTGCATCAAGCTTAAAGAAGAATTTGGCACCAGACAGTTTGTGTGAGAGCTCTTCCATGGTTGGAGTTTTGTGGTGGCAATGCATGATGACCTTATTTAGATTTTTGGGATCTAAACATAGGGGGAGTTTGCCATTGCTCTTGCGCACATACACAATGCTGTTGACCCAATCTGTTGGTTCATCAACTTTGCAGATTATTCCTTGGCAAATCATTTCATCTAGTTCTGCCTTTATTTCATCTCTCATATGGATAGGGCATTTTCTGGGTGCATGAACTATCAATTGGTTATTTGGTCAAAGTTCGATGTGGTATTCCCCTGCAAAGTTACCAATCTGATCAAATTGATCCAGATATGTTTCAATCAGATCTTTCGTGGGGTTGATTGGTGTATTGTCTGATAGAGTAACTAGGGTACCTGTCGCATAATTGACTGGGACACACTTTGTTCTCTGAATGGAACAGTGTAGGGTAACCGGTTTTCAGTGCTGAAGGGAGGGTAAATCTAGTATAGTAGGTCCCTTGGAGGTGAATACATAGAATTTTACGTACTGCCATTCACCTTCATATGCACATTGAATCTGTATAGATTCATGCTGCAGGATACTAGATTCGTTGTATGCTGGAAGTACTGCAGCTTCTTTCTGTGTAGTACCTGGATGTGGTTGTCCATTCCAGTCTACATATTCTGGAAACATTTGCTGGAATGTGCATAAGGGGAGTGTATTTCTTTTTGCGCCTGTGTCCATCTTGATTTTTAATTTGTGTACACTTTTCCTATTTGGTAATACTATGTCCAAAATGGCAAATGCCTCTGTCCAAGAGTACTTTTTACCATGGTCTTTCACTGAATAAAAAGACATCTTCTCAAATTCCTCTACTACCTGATCCTGAACGTTAATAGTGTTCTGATGGTTTTTATATGCGTGCTGTACTGGTGTGAATTTTTTGTTTGGTAGACCTGTCTGTCTGTGGCTGCCAGTTAGTTTTTTTCTTGACTTTTTTGTTGTGGCATATCCTAGCCCAGTGGTTCTTCTGTCCACAAGCTGAGCTAGTGCTGCCTCAAGCAGGGCAATTCCTGTTTTGATGGTTAAGTCCACATTTGTCACAGTTGTCTGTGTCCTCAGGTCTGTGCTTTATTGCACTTATTTGGCGGTCACATTTCCCTTGTAGCTCGCCCATTTGCCTCATGTAGTTGATTGAAGCCTCGTAGTTCCTACACTTGTTGAGTACATCTGACATGGACATTGCCTCGTTTTCACTGAGTAGCTGCTTTTGAAATTCAGGGAATTTTGTTCCAGCAATAATCTGGCTGATTACTCATTTTTCCATCTCACACTCATCTCTGAACTTGCATTTTTGTGTCTGAAGCCTACATCTCGCCAGAAAATTATCACTATTCTCTGTTTCTTTTTGCGAGTAATTTTGCAAGCAAAAGCATGCAATCCGAAAGTTAATTTGTGGCTCTATTTGCTCTAGAAACTTTTCCCAAATTGCCACAGGATTGCATGTGTCGGCTTCATTTCCGAACAACCAAGAGTTATAGAATCTTAAACATTCTTTTCCTTATAACAAAAAAATGTGGTCGACTTGTTTATTCTCTGGAATGTCTTTCACGGAGAAGAATAACTCATATTATTGATTGAAAAATTTCAGGGATTCCACCAAATTTGATGTTTCCCAGCACATAAGTGGTTCACTTGTAGGGTCAGACATTATTATTATTATTATTTTGAACAAAACAAGGACTTGAAAAGAAAGGATGAGATAACTTATAGTTACAGTAACAAACTTCCGATATGGTGTCCTTGCATTTATCTACACACAAATACCCTTAGGAAAGGTATTAATCCGTCATTTCCCTCCAGTTATGGGTTAAATAACAGGACAGATTGAGTTCTATAGCCTTGGTCGGCAACCAGTCTACCACAGAAAGCAATGGCAACCTACTGCAGGATAATCTTCTGCTCAGTCAGTCATATCTCTTTCGAGACATGATCGCCCAAGCGTGTATCACATATGACACTTAACTGACTGACTGATATTATCATTAATTATATTAATAATGTAGATTAAACATTAGACAAAAAGAGCTAAATTTTTAAGGTAAATTTATGCAGTAATGGGTTAATTTAGGTATTATTATTATTATCATTTTTATTATCAGTATTCCTTTGATTTCTGTTGTATACGCATTCCCTTCTGTGTCCCAATCAGAGACCTAAGGTCAGAAATGGCATCATGACATTATTATTATTATTATTATTATTATTTCCTTTGATTTCTGTTGTATAAACATTTCCTTGTGAGCCCAACCAGATACCTAAGGTTAGAAATGGCATCATGATGTTTTTCACTGATCATTTTTGTCAAAAAAAATATATATATTACTGTAGAAATTTGGATGTATTGCCTCTGTGACACAAGTCCAATGACAGATAGCAAATTATATAGCTATGTATCTACCAATTCTTACCTTAGTCTGGCACAAGGTCACTATTTTGGAGCACTCAAAGAGGAATAAACTCACTATACAGTCTACGAAACCTAAGATCATGCACATTTCATATAGATAAAGCACTTTGTAATGTGTGAGCTGTACCTGTGAGTATAATTTTTTGTATTTCTTTTAGGCAACAGCTACCAGGGACCCATTCAATGAGTCTATTGAAATCTTTTCCAAGCAAAGGAAGAACTTCTACTATGACTGGAATTATTTTATTATTATTAATGAATATATTATAAAACCTTTTGGAGAGATTGGAAGTCTCTATGGTCTAAAGTGAACTAGTATATTTAATATAATTTTTTCATTATTATTAATAAATATATTATAAAACCTTTTGGAGAGAGAGGAAGCATCTATAATCTGAAGTGAACTGGTATATTTAAGATAATTTTTTTCATTATTATTAATGAATATATTATAAAACCTTTTGGAGAGAGTGGAAGTCTTTATCATATAAAGTGAATTAGTATATTTAAAATAATTTTTTATTATTAACTAGCTGTACCCGGCCATGCGTTACTGTGGCTCAGTTTGGTTAAATGAAAAAAAAGAAGAAATTCATTTACTAAATTAACAAAATAAATGGAATATCGATAATTTGTTGAACAAAAAAAAAAAATTTTTTTTAAAAAAAAAGATAAGGGATTTCTCACCAAAATAGAATAATAATAATAATAAAATGCTTCATTTACCTTAAATGTGCAGTTTTTCCTGTTTTTTATGAAATAACAAAGTTGTCTGTAAAAGCGTCTGTATTGAAAATGAAAGTTTATTGATTCAACTCACATCGGCTCTAATAGATTTGCAAAATAGGTATTTTTTAATATTGTAAGTATTTTTAAAATAAGGTATATAAAAACACGCTCGTATTCAATTAAAATGCTATCGTAAAATTTCAAAACAATTGGAGCAGCCATTGTCTAGATTAGCGGATAGTAATAAACGGACAAGTACATTTTTATTTATATAGATAATGAATATATTATAAAACCTTTTGCAGAGATTGGAAGTCTCTATAATCTGAAGTGAATTAGAATATTTAAAATGATTTTTTCATTATTATTAATAAAAATTTTATAAAACCTTTTGGAGAGATTGGAAGTCTCTATAATCTGAAGTGAACTAGTATATTTAAGATAATTTTTTCATTATTATTAATGAATATATTATAAAACCTTTTAGAGAGAGAGAAAGTATTTATGGTCTGAAGCAAACTAGTATATTTAAAAAAATATCTTCTGAATATCATTTCTTATGTCTTTGTCTATGAATGTATCAAATTTGATTAAAATCAGACCACTCCTTCTATAACCTGATTTTTTTGATTATTGATTTTTGATATTTATTGAGGATACCTTGACACAAAACCCAGCTAAGAACACTCGCAGACACTTATAGTACAACTTTGTAAATTTTCAAGAAAATCGGTTCAGCTGTTTTAGAGTCTATAGGTAACGGACATGGACACACACAGACACACACACACACAGAGTCAAAGTTCCATTTATAAATAAGTTTAGATAGATACCCTTAGAGAAGATATTGATCTACCACTTCTCCCTCCAGCTATGGGTTAAATAGCAGAACAGATTGGTTTCTATAGCCTTGGTTGGCAACCTCTCTAACACAGAAAGTAATGGCAACCTACTGCAGGAAAATTTTCTGCCCAGTCAGTCATGTCTCCTTCAATTTTTGTCTAATTTTTGTTCCTGTCAGCCTGCAACTGGTAAGTTTTAGCCAGTGTGATCTAATTTTTTGAATTTATTTTTTAATTTTTTTCTTCCTTTTGGTTCTTATATTTTTTGTCTAATTTTTGTTCCTGTTTTGTTACTAACCTAAGTTCTCTACTTGTCGCTCTTGTAATGCACTGCGACTATGTTTGTGTAAATTGTTTTTAATTATCAAATTTAGGTTTGACTTATACTAAGTTGTAACTTAGTTAAATTCAGGCACTCATTTATTCTTTCTTTTTTTTTTTTAATTGGAGTAGATAGTACCTTCTATCGCCCGGTCTCACACTCCACCCGCTTCTTTTGGACAGGAGTAGAGGTGATCACCTTGTTTCTTGTTTAGGAAGGGGTTCCCGGTTGATCTCTCTCTTTTTCGGTCTTTATGTCGGTTCAGCTGGAAGCTTTTTGCAGTTGGTGAGTATGGTGGCAATGTCTCTTCATTCTGAGGGTACCGGGTTGGCAGTTTCCTGGTTGCTGCTTCCGACTGGTAGTTAGGAGCCCGAACTCTTGCGTAGCGTCTTGAGAGGCTGCTCTGATCAACAGTTGAATAATATTGGGGTTCCTGTAGTGCCATTTCGCGCATGGACGGGCGTCCCTGCATGAATTTCTGATGGGCAACCCCGAGGCCACATTATGCTGCAGGCGGCGCCATTCACCATCCTTCACCTGCTGCAATTAACGACCATCTGACCCTACTCTAGACCTCTCTCTATCCACAACTATAACCAGCATGAAATTAAACAAACAAAATAGCAAGCCTAAACCAGCTAATCGTAAATCGCCCAAACCTATCTGCGTTACCTTCACAAATATACGAGGTATTCGCAGTAACTTTAATAGTGTAGAATCTTTCCTTCTAACTAACTCACCCAATATCTTAGCTATATGTGAGACTAACCTTGACCCTTCTATCCCCTCTTCAGAGCTGTTCGTTCCTGGTTACCTTCCTCTCTTCAGGAAGGACTCCAATGTCCATATGCATGGGCTTGGTATATATGTCAGCGAACAACTCCCCCTAGCCAGGGTCACATCACTTGAATCCCTTGATCATTCCTTCATGTGCTTCCGTCTCTCACTTCTAAGCTCGGTTAGCTATCTCTTCTTCCTCTACCGCTCCCCCTCCTCCTCTGACTGTAAGGTACTTGATAGCATCTCTACTAATATTGACAGGGCCATTTCTTCTCACCCATCTGCCCATATATTTGTGTTTGGCGATTTTAACGCCCACCTCTCTAAGTGGCTTGAAAACTCAGCCACCGACCTTGCTGGGATCCGCACCATGCACTTTTCAATAGCCCAAGCTCTAACGCAAGTGGTGGACTTCCCCACGCGTTTCTCTAAAAACCCTAACGGAAGGGACTCTTTACTCGACCTGTGCTTTACCTCCATCCCAGACTCCTGCACTACCAGGCAACTCTGTCCTCTCGGAAATTCTGACCACGCCGTAGTCTCCATAAACATATCAATCAGCACTAACTCTACCCAAGAAAACCAGACCAGCAGAATATCATACTGCTACCAAAGAGCCGACTGGGACTCGTTCAGGGACTTCCTCTGCGACGTCCCCTGGAACAACGTCTTCAATCTTCCTGTTGAAGACTGTGCCTCCGAAGTCTCCTCTTGGGTTAAGGCTGGCATTGACGCTTTTATCCCAGCCAGGAAATTCCAACTAAAACCAAATTCGTCCCCCTGGTTCTCACCCGCTTGCTCGGCTGCCATTGCCCACCGGAACCATTTCTTCCGGCTCTATTGTAGCTGCTCGTCGAACCAAAACAGGCGCCTTTTCACCTCAGCACGGAACAAGTGTAAAAAAGTACTGAACGAAGCCAAGAGGGCGTTTGCTACCAGAATTAGGCAACGCATAGCATCCTCTAAGTTTGGCTCCAAAGATTACTGGCGTCTCTGCAAAAGCGTGCTCAGCAGGAACAAGACTTCAATACCCCCACTAATCAATGAATTTGAAGTTCTCACCTCTCCAGCCGACAAGGCTGAATGCTTTGCCCATAGATTCTCAATCAATTCGACACTGGACTCGTTAGGAATACCTACACCAGACTTCCCACCCAGAACTAAGGCTCAACTAAATAACGTCCACATAACACCCTCGCTGGTCGCCAAGATAATTGCACAACTTGACCCACACAAAGCGAGCGGCGGTGACGGAATCCCAGTTATTGTACTGAAGAAATGTGCCCCAGAACTCTCCTCTGTCCTCTCTAAACTCTATAACTTCTGCCTATCTGCTTCCTGCTTTCCTGCCTGTTGGAAGTCCTCCTGCATAGTTCCTATATTTAAGAATTCTGGCGAACCCTCAGACCCCGCCAATTACCGTCCTATTAGTCTCCTTCTTTTCGAAGCCATTATCAACGCCGAGGTGATTCAGCATCTTATGGCCAACGGGCTTCTCTCTGACAAACAGTACGGGTTTCACTTCACCAGGTCTACTGCTGATATGCTAACAACCATTACCGAGTACATATACCAGGCACTCGACAAGAATGGTGAAGCCCGAACCGTTGCCTTGGATATCTCCAAAGCATTCGACAGGGTCTGGCATGCTGGCCTCTTGTGCAAACTGCGGAGCTATGGGATAACTGGACATCTGTTTGACCTCATCCAGTCTTTCCTCTCTAACCGCACATTGAAGGTGGTATTAAATGGGCATGCCTCCCAAAACTACCATACGAACGCGGGCATCCCTCAAGGTTCCATCCTAGGTCCCACGCTCTTTCTGATCTACATTAATGATCTCCCCGACACTATTAGATCCCAAGTTGGCATGTATGCCGACGACACAACAATCTACTCTAGCATCGATCAGAAACCAGGTCTGGATGACAAAGTGAACCTCGCTGCCGTACTTGAAAGACACCTCCAATCCGTAGTGGCCTGGGGTAGGAAATGGTTGGTAAATTTCAATGCCTCTAAAACAAAGCTGTTATCAACTAACCACCATAGACAATCGCATCTACCTCCCATTAGCATGGGACAGGCTAGTCTCCCAGAGAGTAAAATACTACGCCTCCTTGGCCTTACACTCTCGGCGGACCTCAAATGGAATGACTATATGGAATCCATTGCCAAATCTGCTGCTATGAAAGTCGGCTCCCTGTGCAGGGCCCGGAAATTTTTCCCACCTGAATCTATTCTGCACATATACAAATCTACCATCCGCCCGTGTATTGAATATTGCTGCCATATCTGGTCGGGTGCCCCTGATGCTCTCCTTGGGCTTCTTGACAAAATACAAAGGAGGATCTGTAATGTGGTTGATACTGACTTGGCAGACCGGCTGCAGCCGCTCTCTCACCGGCGTGATGTGGCTTCCCTGTGCCTCTTCTACAAGTACTTTCATGGCTTCTGCTCCGATGAGCTTAGATCATTGGTGCCGCCTAAGCACGAATTTACACAAGATACTAGATTAGCAACTAGGTCCCACCCTTTTACAGTTAAACAAATAAGATGTAACCGTAAATTCTACTCCAACAGCTTCTTTTCTCGCGCTTCCCGCCTGTGGAACTCCCTTCCACAACTCTGCTTTCCCGACAGCTACAATCTCCAGGTGTTTAAATGTAGGGTCAATAGACACCTCCTATCACACTAACTCCCAACTATTCTCAGAACACTCTCATCTACCCAACCCTCATTCTCAGTATCCTTATGTGTCTATCACCCACCCTCTGACATTTCCTATACTTAATCAGCCTTTCTCCACTCTATGTAGCCCCCTGCACAGTAGTGGCAGTGACATGCCTTGTTCGGGGTGAAACGCTTATAAAAAAAAAAAAAAAAAAAAATTTACAGTCAAGTTGGCTAGATGTAAATGTAAGTTCTATGCTAACAATTTCTTTTCTTGCTTGTAGAACTCTCTTCTGGTTCAATGC
Organism: Ascarosepion bandense; assembly: GCA_037127315.1. Classification (NCBI taxonomy): domain Eukaryota; kingdom Metazoa; phylum Mollusca; class Cephalopoda; order Sepiida; family Sepiidae; genus Ascarosepion; species Ascarosepion bandense. The sequence continues at coordinate 2,475,494 of JBBBDQ010000467.1, forward strand.
TTTTCAATCAACTTTAATCTTCAAAAATTTAAATGCAATGTCAATCACTATCTGTTGTTGTCCTGATTACTCCTCTGTTGTTCTCGCTTCTTAGTAATGTTTCTGTTTTCTAACCCTGCCACACCCAGTAATCACTTGTGTGTTTGTGACTTCACTGCCTTGCATGGGGTGAACTTGATTCAAAAACTATAAAAAACAGCTATTCATTGGTGGTAATTTTCAAAAACTAGATTTACTTTGTCGGACCTTATTATTAAGACAGGAGTAATTACAGAAGGTGAACAAAATAATGGTAACAACTTGAAATTTCAAGCAAATTTATTTCAGTATAGAGTAGAAAAGCCTTTTACAGCTTGAATTCTGCATGAGATTGACTCGCACAAAGTTTGAGTAGTTTCCAATGGAATTTTTATCCATTCTTCAGGTAAAACAGTCTCCAATTCATTCAATGATAATGATGAAGGATATCAACTGCCCACTTGTTTTTCTAAAGTGAACCATAAATATTCAATGGTACTGTGGTGGCCGAATAAGATGTTCTACTTCACTAAAATGTTCCTCATTCTATTCAGCTACAACTTTAGCAGTATTAATAGGTGCATTATCATCCTGAAAGACAGCATTTCCCTCTGAAAACAGTTCCTGAAGCACAGGATGAAGCTGATCACTTAAAATTTTTAAATAGTCCTGAATGCTGATTTTAATAAACTTATTTAAATAAATAATAAAATAATAATAAATAAATAATAAATATTAAAGGATGTTCATTGTAGTGCAGTGGATATTGGCCTGGAATGAGAAATCAGAGAACCAAGTTTGAATTCCAGTTGAATTCATTGCATTCACTTACACACAAATAACCTTAGGAAAATTATTAATCTTTCAAGCTATGGGTTAAATAACAGGACAGATTGGGTTCTATAGTCATGATTGGTAAACAATCTACTGCAGAAAGTAATGGCAACCTACTGTGAAAAAATCTTCTACCCTGGCAGTCATGTCTTTTTGAGACATGATCATTCAATTGTGTATCACGTATAGCACTTAACTGACTGAATGAACATAAGTCACCGGTGCCTCTGCAACAGGTGTTTACTCACGCAACCAGACTGGCAACTGGGTCTCACCCATTCACAGTGAGATTAATCAAATGCAGACAACAGTTCTACTCCTTCAGCTTCTTTCCTCTCACTTCCCGCTTGTGGAACTCGCTTCCTTATTCTTGCTTTCCTGGCGGCTGCAACCTCCAGGAATTCAAATGCAAGATCAATACTCATCTCTTAACCACTTGACCCTAGTTATTTCCTTACCACCCTGTATATCCTTTCTCTCCACCTCTGCAACTGTCTTCACATCTGTATTCCCTCCCTTCTCTTGCTCTTTTCTAAATGGTTTTTCCTTCTCTTCATTCTCTTCTATCTAGTGCTTTTACTCTTATGTAGACCCCTGCACATCAGTGGTGTTACCACTTTGCTCGGGGTGATATGATAAAAAACAAAATCTAAATAATCTATCTAAACTTATTTATAAATGGAACTTTGTGTGTGTGTGTGTGTGTGTGTGTGTGTGTGTGTGTGTGTTACCTATAGACTCCAAAACGGCTGAACCCATTTTCTTGAAAATTTACACAGTTGCACTATAAGCGTCTGCAAGTGTTCTTAGCTATGTTTTGTGTTGAGGTACCCCTGATAAATATCAAAAATTGATAATCAATAAAATCGGGTTAGAGAAGGAGTGGTCCAATTTTAATCAAATTTGATACACTCATAGACAAAGACATAAGAAATGATATTCTGAAGTTTCAAGGTTGCAGTTCTTACAATAGTGCAGAAAATCGATAATATATATAAAAGGCAAGATGTTTGTGTTTATGTCTGTGTATCTGTCTGTATGTCCTTTATACAAATCCACAATTTTTATCCGATTCTCACCAAACTTCATACAAATATTGTTTAGGCTGAGTCTGAGCTCCAGGACCATGGATTAGTTTTAAAGCTTTCATTGCTCCCAAGCAACGCCAGGCTATACTGCTAGTATTTGTAAAAAAACAATTCTAGCAAAAAAAATGAAGTACTGCTAATATTAAATCAACAAACATAAGCTGACAGTTTAATCAAGTTTTCCAAATAATGCTATTATGGTGCTTGCTAGGCAATTCTTTATTTTGTCAACCGCCTGAAGTCATAATCAGCAGAAATACCAATTTAGAAAATGATAGCATCAGGAAGGTCCTTGATAAAGATGAGAGTCAATGTACATCCAAGGATAATGCTTTAGGAGACACCCACATTAATGTGAATTGGTCTAGAAGTGTGACCATTCAATACAACCTTCAATCCACAATTTGTTAAGAATAATTGAATTAAGCCAAATATCATCTAGAGAGACCATTGTCCTTTAGCTTATGGAGAATGCTAGCCTGCCAAACCCTGTCAGTTGCCTTTGAGATATCTAAGGCCACATCTTGAGCCTTGTCATTCTCATCTAAAACCTTATAGACAAATTCAGTGCCAACTGTCAGAACATTGACGATAGTAATAACCTAATTTTAATTTTTATTAAATGAAGCATTAACAAGCATAATTAATATTATTATAATTATTATATTTTGATTTCTACTATGGTCAAACTACCTACCAAGTCTATGGGAAGACCTAAGGTAGGTAGTGGTGTATTGTTATCGTTACATTTCATGATTTGTTTTTTCTAATTTCCATAACATCACTAACGTTACATTGACAAAGTTCGACTTATCATGACAATTTTTTAAATTCCTCTTAAGCTGGGATTTCCATGAATTTTTTCAATGTGTTGTTGTATTCCATTTTTTATCATACCAAGTGCACCAACTATGACTGGTACTATTCTTGTTTTCAAATTGCACTTTTTTTTTATTTCAATTTCCATGTTTTTATACTTTGATAGATTTTCAAATTTCTATATTGCTATGTTACAGTTTACATATTAATGGCAAGTTTTTTTCTTTTTGGTACATTATAAATATCATTATTAAGAGTTTATATTATTACTAACATTTTCTTCCATATGATTCCATATTATTATCATAGTTTCTATAAAATTTCCTATCATTATTATTATATCAGTATTATTATTTTTATATGATCTCATATTATTCTTTTTATTATTATTATTTGCCCTAAGATTTCATATTATTATTATTATTACTGCTTTTCATAAGATTTCAGATGTTAACCTATACAAACATTTCAAATGCCAAGTGCGTCTTTGTGAATTAATCAAAGACAAGTTACAAATTTCATTGTACTGATTTTTTCAATGTCTTGTTATTTTCTTTTTTTATCATTCCAAGTGTTCCTACTATGACTGGTATTATTCTTGTTTTCAAACCCGCATTTTTTTTTTATTTCTATTTCCAGATTTTTATATTTCTATAGTTTTTCAAATTCCTTGGTTGCTATGTTACAGCTGCTGCTGATTATCATTATTATTTTTATTACGAATGGGCCCATGCCGTCAAAAATAACGGCAAAATATTTTTATCAATAGGACATCTAAAATGATGGCAACATATATATTGATGTAACTACTATTGTTTAATAATCCAAAGGACGGGAGGGAAATTCAAATTCCTTGGTTGCTATGTTACAGCTGCTGCTGATTATCATTATTATTTTTATTACGAATGGGCCCATGCCGTCAAAAATAACGGCAAAATATTTTTATCAATAGGACATCTAAAATGACGGCAACATATATATTGATGTAACTACTATTGTTTAATAATCCAAAGGACGGGAGGGAAATATATATATATATATATATATATATATATATATATATATATATATATATAGGCACACACATACACACAGACATATCTATATATTATTACACTAGAACATGTGCAAACTACAAACTGCTACAGTACATTTTGTACTACTAGTACATTTTGTATTGAGATTGAAAGAACAATATCGCATCAGGTAATTAAGAATGAGACATTGTTCTTTCAATGTCGAAACAAAATGTACAATTTTGTAGTTGTTTGTAGTTTGCACATGTTTTAACATAATAAGTAATAATAAATATTTGTTCTTCTATTTTTATATTGAGCACTGTTTAAAATTAATGTTTTGAACGCTGCAGTCATTTTCTTCATTCTTATTCATTTGGATATATATATGTGTGTGTGTGTGTGTGTGTGTGTGTGTGTGTGTGTGTGTTTCATTTGAAAATTAGTTATGTGAAATTAACATATATTCCAAAGGAAAAATATTCAAAACTTCTATGATAAAAATGTATTTATGTATTTAACACTTTTAATACAACTGTGTACTGGTCTAATTTAATTATGACAAAAAACTAACTAACTAACTATATATATATATATATATATATATATATATATATATATACAGAAATAAATACACAATGGGCTTTATTATAATAGAGAGGAACATTATTATTATTATTAGTAGTAGTAGTAGTAGTAGTAATAAATACAACAACATTGACATTTATTTTGCATTATTCTTGTAAAATCTAAATAATAGTTCAAGTCTATAACAGCAGTCCATTACATCTCATGATGACATTACCTCCCATATCATGTGACCTCTATGATGCCAAGTCATGTGACCATGTCATGTGACCTCTATGATGCCAAGTCTAAGAATGTTTATAATCTAGGATTTTCTTCTCATTCCAAGATTACCTCATCTCTTTAATCCTCACTAAGATATCTCATATTAATTCTGTTTATCAGAGAAACATTACACAGATAATTTATTACACTGGAGTGAATGCTGAAATGTTCAACCTGCTTGAAAAAAATATGAAGAAAAGACCCAGAACTTTTTTAAGGGCTTCTTGGGCAAGCCAAGAACTTCTCAGCACTCATTTCTATATCAAAATCCTCATCTCTTCCTGGAGATTCTTTCACATCTGTGGCTTTAGAGATGTCAACATTAAGAATGTGGCTCCTTTGGGAAATTGTAAAGAAAATTTATGCATTCTAAGACTGTCTGGTATCAGAGTTACCATAAAGGAAATACACATAACTAACTATGAATTGGAAACATCAAAATCAAGCAAGTATGAACATTTAAATATTTGAGATGCGTTTGAACAGAGGATGTAACATCAAAATCCAGAGATAAACAATGTATTAACAATCAAGAAAATATTATTTGAAACTAAAAGCGCTGGGCAGTTATGTAAATGGCAGACAATCTCCTTACAGATGAAGAAGACACATGACGCAACAGAAATACAATTCTAAAGAAAAATGCTGAGGCTACTATGAACAGAACAGATGACTAGCAAGGAAGCCTTCAGGAAAATCAAAACTAAAATGGTATTTACAAGTGGTTGGCAGAGCGGGACTTGGTAAAATACTGAGAGGAAATGTGTGGATGTGCATTGTGGTGCAGTAGATATTGGCTCAGAATGACAAATTGGCATTCACTTACACACAAATACCCTTAAGAAAGGTATTAATCCATCTCTTCCCACCAGTTATGGGTTAAATAATAAGACAGATTAGGTTCTATAGCTTTGGCTGGCAACCAGTCTACGGCAAAAAGCAATGGCAACCTACTGCGGAATAATCTTCTGCCCAGTCAGTCATGTCTCTTTCAAGACATGATCACCCAAAGCGTGTATCACATATGACACTTAACTGACTGACTGACTGACTGAGGAAAATGTTAAGAGTGAGGAGGGATAGAGGCAAATTGTGGGGACCGTGATCACCTACATCCTGAAAGGACATGGTATACAACAAAAAAGAGAATTAGAAAAGGTCATTGAAATTTCAGGAAAGAGGGCTTGGACAACTTGACTCTCACAGAGCATATTAAAGATGAGAAAGTGGCTGAAGCTGAGATACCAGGTCAGGATTAATAATATTTCAGATCCTTCTTTGAATTTTTGTTAAGAATCTCTTGATAAAAAACAGAAGCACCAAACCCAATATAGCAGCAATATTCAGACTCTTTGGAAGCTGCCACGGAAGACTAAAAAGCAATAGTTGTTTCCAGTCAAAGAGAAACCATAGGTTGGAAGAAAAATGAATAAATATAAGTCAAATTTTGATTTCCGGTATCGATGTCAAATAAGTTTTCCATCGCAAACTGAATTTTGAAGGCTAAATAAGTCCTCTGAGTAAATGGTATCATGGCTTAGACTACAATTATACCTACTTAGAGCAAAACCCAAAGCAAAAACCAAAATAAAAGGGCTGAAAACCTGATTTTGATCAGACCTTATAGGATATCAAGGTATCGATTTCCAATATCGGAGTCAAATAAGTCATCCAAGGATAAACTAACCTAAGTAAGTCATGAAAACTTATCGTACACATCAGGAGTAAAATTGGAGAAAATGAGCCATATTGATGGCTGAATATCGGTTTTTGATCAGATTCAATAGATTATCAGGGGTATTGATTTCCGATATGGAGAAAAATGAGTTGTCTGAGAAGATCTACTAAAGTTTGAGACTAAAAACTCTAATTTTACCAAATTAGAGCAAATTCTGCAGCAAGAACCACGATAAAAGGGCTAAAATCCTGATCTTGATCAAACCTGATCAGATATTGGTGTATCAATTTTTGATATCAGGGGAAAATCAGAAAAAAATAAGTAGCCCATAACCTGACTGGCAGCCTAAAGAATATTTGTGTGAAGTTTAGTGGGAATCAGATAAAAATTGTAGATTTGTATAAAGGAGATACTGACACACACACACACACACACACACACACACACACACACATCTTGCCTCTTATATATATAGATAGTTAAAATGCCTAATCTCAGAAATATAGATAATTATTTTATGATATTATACATTTGTGCATGCATTCTGGTGTCATCATGCACAAATTGATGTCCAAATATTTGCCAGTTATTAAGTACTAGTAAAATCCCAGTTTTGTCATTGGAGATGTTATTTGGCCTGAGTTTTTGGTTTTATGATCCAAAAAGTCTGAAGCCTGTATATGCAGAGATATATTTAGAAATTTAGATTTTAAAAGGAAAGAGAAATTCCTGCATCTTTGTACATTTTACTTTGAAAAGACATGGAATACAAAGACTTGAAGAATTAAGAAAATGTCACAATAGAATCCTGTTTTTGCTAAGTTTCATGAGTCAGAGGTTTGAAAAAGATAAACTTTATGCATTCAGAATTTGTGCTCGGTACATTTCCAAAACCAATTCTTTAATGTTGTATGTCTTTTACTGAAGCACATTCCAAAGTTTTTCAAAATAAGCAATACCACTCCCCAAGACAAAATATTCTTCCTATATTGTTCATGGTTTTCATTTATTGATTTTTCACACTGTGCATTTCTGAAATAATGCATACTTCCAAACTTTGCTCAGAATAAATTTATGTGTACATATAGATGCACAATTTTATATATGCACATATGGATGCACGGTTTTATATATGCACATATGGATGCACAGTTTTATATGTGCACATATAGATGTGCAGTTTTATGTATAGAGGGAGTCAAAAGTAATGACCAATCTTTGTTTTTTTATGGCTGTCTGTTGATTGTTTACCATCTGTAACACAGTGTATAAGAAAGTAGAAATCAATGAAAGTTGCATTTATCTAACCTTTTATTCAGAGCGGAAAATTATTAAGGAACTGTATGAAGCTTTTCACTTACAATATTCAAAGTGCTCTCCTCGGTGATCAAATGTCTAATTCTAGCCATACAAGCACATTGTAGTGATTTCAGCCATCAGTTCCTGAATGAGGCAAGGGTTTTCTGGATAATCAGGGTCTTTTATGGAACTCCAAAGAAAGAAATCTAGGGGCACGAGGTCTGTAAAACATGCTGGCCTCTCAATAGAATAGGATAGCTGCATTCACTTTCTGGGAAAGTTCTCATCAAACCTCAAGTTAAAGTTGAGTTACTTAGATGTAACTGTAAATTCAATACTTACAGTTTTTTTATGATACTTCTTGCATGTAGAACTCCCTTCCAACTTTATGCTTTCCAATCAGTTTTAATTTTAAAAAATTGAAATGCAATGTCAATTGCAATCTATTGTTCTCCTGATTACTCCTCTTTTCTATATACACCTTAGTTTATCTTTTCTAATTTCCTGATTACTCCTCTTTTCTATATACACCTTAGTTTATCTTTTCTAATTCTTTCGAACTAAGTAATTCCTTAAGTCTTAGTAGCTTTACTGCTTTGTTGAGGTGAACTCAATTAAAAAAATCCACAGATGAAACAAAAGAAAATAAGTAATCTAACAGACAAATATTAACAACATGATATGCTAGAATATGTTCACCTCACACAATGTATACACACACACACACACACACACACACACACACATATATATATGTGTATATGTGCATATATATATATATATATACATATATATATATATATATATATATATATATATATATATATATATATATATATATATATATATATATATATATAGTCATCCACAGACAGATCTGTTTCACTCATCAGTACTGTTAGACATCCAATTGCTTCTAGCCAGAATTAAAACCCGATTGAATTGACATCAGTTGGCGATTCTGCCTCTAAGCCAAGGGCAGTCAGTAAAGCAAGGTAGACTTTAGCGTGTTATATACAATGTAAACACACGCCAGTAGCCAAGAGTGTTCAGATTCATTACTGAATGAATGATGCATAGATGCATGAGTAGCTACTGTTTTTTGAAGTCTACCATTCCTCCATATATATACATATATATATATATATATCAATATTTGCTGCTTTTAAGCTGGCTTTGAATTCATTAATATCTTGAAACATTTAATAGATAGCTATTCTAGTCTATTCAAAGAAATAGGAATTATTTTGCTTCAAGCAATGTAAATGTCCTTAACATATATCACAAGTAAAAGATATTCAAGTCTGGTGCAGATGAGCTAGAGAGTAGCTCCATCTGAGAAGGGAACCCATAATTTCATTAGTGGCCCTAAAAGTTTATAATATGGCCCTGTATATACATAAATAGATGGGCCATAAAGATTATTATTTTGAGGCTAAAAAATCCGTGTACAATCCTTAATCCAACCATCTCTTTCATGAAATATTCAGAAAATAGACTCTGATTTCTTAATTTTATTAGAATATTTCATAAATAGAGGAGAGGCATTAAGGATGTCCTGGGTAGGTTTTTCTACAGAAATGAATAATTAACCTGGCACAACAAATTAAAATACAAAGGTTTACGTGCACACACACACACACACACACACACACACACACACACACACACACACACGCATATGTGCACACAAGTGTGGGAAATTGTGAGTAAGTATGCATGGCTTAGTGTTGATATTTTGAATAAGAAGACATCTATCTATCTATCTATCTATCTATCTATCTATCTATCTATCTATCTATCTATCTATCTATCTATCTATCTATCTATCTATATCTATCTATCTATCTATCTATCTTTATCTATCTATCTATCTATCTATCTATCTCGACATGCAGAGATAAACAAATTAATGAATGTATATATATACATTTGCCACTATATCTTTTTAATCATTTCACCCCAGGCAAGTGAGAGAAAAAACTGGGTACATGTGATATTGAAAAAAAGATAGAAGATAAATGGGATTCAAGATGGTAGAAGATGACAATCGACATTACATTTAAATTTTTGAAGATTGTGGCTATCAGAGAAGCAAGTAAAAGAAAGGGAGTTTCACAGATGGGAAGTGTAAGAAAAAATGTTGGAGAAGAAGTGCAAGTTACATTTAACGATTAAGGGGTGGGACCTACATGCCAATCTAGTAGCATGCTTAAATTCATATGGTCAGGGCACCAGGAAAAAAAACTATCAGAGCAGTTGCCATGAAAATATTTGTAGAAAAGACAGAGGGAAGCCTTGTCACTTCAGTGAAAAAGCGACTGAAGTCGAGATGTCAGGTCATGATCAGTTACATTGCAGATCCTTCTTTAGATTTGGATTTCATCAAGAATCTCAAAATGAATAGCAGGAGCACCAAACCAAATATGGCAACAGTATTCAATGCACGGATGAATGGTAGATTTATAAATGTGCAAGATGGATTTAGTTGAAATATATATGTGTATGTATGTATGCATGTGTCTGCATATTTATGTAGGTATCGGAATGTCTGAGTCTGTCAGTTTAGAAGAGGTTACTGAAAAGATTAAAGATTGGCCCACTTTCCAAAATCTGCCTTTCAATGACCAAATATGAAAACACTTATTTGGGGATTTGGGTCAGGCAAGAACTTCTCAACACCTACTTGTATATGTCTATTCTGTACATATATATTACATGCGGTAATTCATTTACACACACACACAAATGCACACATAAACACACACACATACATATATATATATATATATAGATATCATATTGCACATTGATGCTGATGGTAATAAAATGTAAAATAATACATCAATAAAATATATATAAAAAACTATGCAACTTTTTTACTTACTGGTTGCACAACTCTAAGTTTTAGGCACAACACAATCTTCAAGTGCTGATAATTTACTTTAGAATATTACTTATTTTGATATATATAGCAGGCTATAATGATATGAGAAAAGTCCATATTATTTACAGGTGGGATGAAAAAAATTTTAAAAATAAGGTGTGATTAAATATGAATAAATATAAGAAAAAATTACGTAACAAAAAATAAAATGAATATAGTCATAGGATAAATTGTGTTCTATAGTCATGGGTGGCAACCAGTCTAGGAGAAGGAAAACTGTAAGTAGTAATGCACATACGAAGCAGCTAAGGAAAGGATAGTTCACATTGTCCTTATGATAGCAACTATGGTCGACACATACAAACATATACACAAAAAACATCCAAACAATTTATATACCTCCAACTACAAAAATGTCAGTATACTTCAAAAATACATATACACATTCAGGTAATTATAACTAATACAGATGTACACACAAATGTCATAGCATATCAAGATATGCAATTATATAGATATATAAATATATGTGGATACAAATAGATATTACCACATTAAATATATTTTTTTTTTTATTGAATAATATAGATATACTATATCTATTTATTTTGCTAATAAACCTTTCTAGACATATGTCAATATTATTCAATGAAACATATTTGAATAAAAATATACTGCCAATATATATATATATATATATATATATATATATATATATATATATAAGTCATCCATAGACAGGCCTGTTTCACTGTATGACAACTCATCAGTGTGACCAGACATCTACTTGCTTCAAGCCGAGATCGAAATTTGACTGATTTGGTGTCAATCAGAGTCGCTACTCCCTTAGCAATAGGCGCATGAAGTGAGAGAAGAGAATTTTAGCGTATTAGATATATGCAATGTATAAACATGCCAGTCATCAGGAGAACTAAATTCATACATATATTGTCTATTTAGGCAGCATTCTCTTTTTCATGCATGTTTCATTAAAGATGATGAACAATTTTTATATAAATTATGTTCTGAAAAGGAAAAAATTATAAGATCATGTGAAAAATTATATAAAATCTTAACCATACCACCTTGTCTGTTACCTTTAATGAAACTTGCATATATATATATATATATATAGGCACCTAGTGGCAGTTTAATGGTTAGCAAGCTTGTCTCACTTGAATCATTACAATTGAGTAGTGAGTTTGATCCTCACTGGGTGTTCCTTACTTTCGGCTGTGTATAAAATCACCTTCCTCCAGGTTTGGGTGTTGGGCACAGGGCTAACAACCCTGCCCCATAAAAAATAGTTTGTTACAGAAACAAAGTTACAAAAAATGCTGCCCCTACGCACCATTGGGTGTAACAGGTGATGATTTTTGATGATATATATATATATATATATATCATCATATACAAATTTAGTATTTTACAAATTTAGTATATATATATATATATATATATATATATATATATATATATATATATATCATATACAAATTTAGTATTTTACGTTTGAGGAATAGCTATTTCTACAGGTTCTAAGAACCCCTATTAATAACACCAGCCAGATAAAAATAAAGAAGTTCTAGTGACACTAGAATTTCTTCATATTTTATCTAGCTGGTGATGACAATGCGGGTTCTTAGAACCTGTAGAAATAGCTATTCCCCAAATGTAAAATATTGAAATATAAAATAAATAAATATCAGCTCTGTAAATTTAATTCACACTGAGCTCCCTGTTGGATCAGTTTTAATATTTAACCTAATATTACTAAGATCCATTGAGATTATTTACAAATAATATATATATATATATACATGTATTCAAATATATGAATGTACATTCAAATATATATGCATAACTGTTCTTCTTTCATATAACATGTCATACAAGATGTGTGTGGTTATGGATCATCTTGTCTTTGCATGCATATATTTTGTATTTTGGCAGCAATCTCTCTTTTATGCAGGTTTAATTCAGCAATCTTTCTTTTATACAGGTTATTTATTTTTTCATGGGATCCTATAATTTTTTTCTTTTCAGGACATAAATTATATAAAAATTTTCCAAATGTTTTGTTTTCCAAGCAGTTTTGCCTATACTTTTAGTCATTATCAGGAATGGATTTTATTTTACGTGTGACTGAATAAGTTTATGTGTGTGAGCTTTATTCTGAGCACGATAAGCATATTGTTGCCACATTTGTAGTTGACATTATTAGTTGGTTGTTTTGTTTTGTTTTCATGGCATATCAACCTCAGCGGGTCATTTATTGCCAACTAAATTTTATTTATTTATTGCTGGTAATACCCTTCCCTTTCAACAATTTATTATTGTTTTTATATAAGTTTTGTGTCTAGTAATACTTTTTCTTTTCAAGTATCAAAATTCATTGGGATTTGTTTTTAAGGAGAGGGTTCCCAAGTCCTACCCTGTTATTTAACCCATAACTGGAGGAAAGGGTCGGATTAATACCTTTCCCAAGGGTACCAGTGCTTAAGTGAATGCAGGGTATTCAACTGTATTTCGAACTCGGCTCACCGATTTCTCTTTCTGAGCCGATATCCACTGCACCACAACATACATCCGTCACTAAACGCATACAGCACCTGGTATTCCCAAGTGGTCACCTATCTAAGTACTGACCAGGCTCAACGTTGCTTAACTTTGGAGATTGAGCAAGAACCGGTGTATTCAACGTGATATGGCTGTAAGCTGTTGACATTATTAAGTATTGGATTTTTCATTTTTTATTAATAATGCTTCCGTTATTTTTAGCCTTTTTTTTTGCATGCCATATTTGGGTGGGGGTTGCTAAGTCCTCACTTTCATCTCTAGACAGAGTCTAAAAGTGTCTCCAAGTCCTTGAGGGTGACAAGTTATTTTTCATTCTCCAACCTTTCCCTCACAGGTGAGATGTGGCAAGCCTCTTGCTGCTCTTTTGCTACTTCCATGGAAAGTGCTACATTTCTTGTTACCACCAGATCTAATCATCGTGGTTAGGACCTGCCATGTCACTTACAGTGTATTAAACTACCCAACATTTTTTCTGTATTTCATCAGTGAGAAATAAGTCCCACTCAACTATTTTCTTCCTACGAACCACTGCTCTATGAAACAGATTCCCAAGATGTTTCCCCAGTCACTCCAATTTTAACCTGTTCAAGTGTAGAGTTAATCATTATATTCCTCTCATATCTGTATAAACTACCACTTAATATAACCTTCTACCTTGATTGGCTCCCAGGTCTAGTACAGGGTGGACCTTACTGATCTTACTGTAAAAATATTTTAATTCTTAATTCATTAACCATATTTTCAAGAATGTATTTTAAATTCAATTACATATTAATATAACAGTATAAATATATCACTATATTTCATTTATACAAATATATATTTTTTTCTATTTATAAACAAGTTACTACACGACCTAGGTTTCTACCATGAGTGGTGTCTTCAGGCAATTTGCAATAACTGATTATACTGTTTACCAGTTTTTTTAAAAAATGCTCACATAACGGAATTTTTGAACGGGGAATTTTTTAAATCGCAAAAAATTATGGCGTTTTCATCAATGGTTGTATGAAACTAAGAGGTATTTTTTTAGTATGGTTACACTTAGTCATAATTTCCGTTCTTTCATTCAACAGTTCGCTTTTGTTTAGGAATAGCATAATCAGTAATATACCTTATTATGACCAGAAACTAAGTAATTAAACAATCAATGTATATATAATTGGAGTCTAACCGTACTGATGAGCTGTGATACAGTGAAACAGATCTGTCTGCGGATGACTATATATATATATATATATATATATATATATATATATATGTAAGAACCCTTAAAAAAAATTCTGGTCAAAAACACAAGAATACTATTTACATCCTAATATCAAAAGCATCTCACTATTAGAGTGGTACTATATATCAACCAATTCTCTCCTACCATCAACCTTACATTATTTAATAGTGGAAATAGAGTACTGAAGGTACTTTAAAATAGAAAG
>JBBBDQ010000467.1:2492500-2527500 GCA_037127315.1 Ascarosepion bandense
CTTTTTCAATAATAAGATTAAAAATTTAAATATTCTAAGATTACATGTAGATAAAAATTCAAATTCAAATTTAAAATTAAAATATAAAATAAAATAAAAAATGTTAAAATGCAGAGAAAAGAAAGTAAAAAGGGGTGAAAAGCATAAAACATAAAAACTTAAATATTCTAATTTTACATGTAGATAAAAAATTAAGATTATAAAATGTAAAAATAAAATAAAATTAAAATTAAAAAGTAAAATTTAGAATTGAAATGAAAAATTTAATCCAAAAAATTAAAGGGGCTTAATTCATAATTATTAAAAGTAAAAAAGGGAAAGAAAAAATTTGATTTAAAAATGAATTCTTTTTTTTTGTGATATATTGAACTGAGCAAGAGTAAATAAATAAATAAGACAAAACATTTAAAAAACTGCATGATTTGCAGAGAACTATTTTTATATTTCTTCAGATCAGAATCTTCACAACGTGTCTGTAGTTCCAAGAACATTTATTATCGTTATTCTAATAATTTTGGTCAAATATCCTCTCTCGGAATAATAAAATCTACATCCTCCTTGTTTTTACCAAAATATTTCAATTGAAGAACACTCTGTCAACCTGATGGAGATTGCATTGATCGAAACATGGAATTCGATGCAATAATTTTGAAAGACGTGTTTCAAAAACTGCTTTTAACATTGTGGTAATTACTATAGACAACATTAGAGGTAATGAGAAAATATTATCTGAGGTATGAACCCCTGGTAGCTAAGCACATTAATTTGTGAATATTAACTCAAGAGGGTGATTAGCATCCCAAGAATGATTCCATCAGAACTAGGGGATTTATTTGCTCTGATACCCTTAATGATACCCTTATCTTTCACCAACCTGGTCTCAAGCTATGATTGGGTAATTATCACATACTGTACCCTCAGTGAATTTTAAACAGAATTACATGGTGTCACAATATTTGAATTTAGAAACGAAGCATCTCCATTTGTTTCGATCACAAAGAAAGGTTAGTCTTGTACATAACCTGAAATTAGAATGACTAAGCAGTTTCTGGCAAGACTTGATTAAGGCACCAACGAAAGATGAACTCAGAAGATATGGGATATGAGTTCAAATCTAACTGGAAGCTATCATTTTATTCCAAATTTAAACTGATTTAATTTTTTTTTTTATTTTGAAGAGATACATATTGGAAAATCATCCACTTGGGAGTCTATTCCACAAAGAAGCAGTTTTTACAAAGATGTAGAATTTACTTTTTAACAATGGTGTATGAAGGGAATAGGGATGATTTGACCCTGCGTATGTGACAGTGTGGCTCTTAAATGTAAATGTCTGAACTGGTTGAACTAAGAGATATACCTCATCAGAACATTTGCCTTGGAAATAGCAATAGAATAGTGAGAAGCTTGCAATGTTTTGTCTAAGAGGAAAGGGATGCTAAGGTGTAAAACAATTCATCACCCACAAGGTCGCATAGACAGTTTTGAAGTGCAATGCGATGATTGGACATCAAGAAACACTTACAGTAAATGGTAGTTGAATGAGGCTAGATAATTATTTTGACAAACAGATTTTTATCATAAGGTGCTCAATATTAAGGTAGAGATAGAGTGCTGATAGGTTTAATTAAGAGCATATAAAAAAACAGCCTTGATGAATGACAACATCATAACAGTGTCCTCACAAAACTTCAAAGTCACCATGAACCTGCTCAGTTAACATAACAAATTCTTTGCATTTAAACATGTATATGTAAAAAATTTGGAGTCTGATGAAGCTGCATGCATTTTTACAACTGCCAACATAAATTCTGGACTTATAACCATTTAATTATGTACTGAGTCTTCTTCCCTATATATCATATTGCTCTGGATAATATCCACTGAGCTCTCTATTTTTATCTAATATTTTATATTAATTAGGTATTTTTTTTTTATTATCAACTCCATTTTATAGGTTTGTCATTATTTCCTATACATAGGAAATAATGACACACATAGATAGATAGATAGATAGATAGATAATGACCATAGATAGATAGATAGATAGATAAGCAGATAAACAGATCATGACCATAGATAGATAACAACCATAGATAGATCAATAGATAAATGGATAGACAGATAGATAGATAGATCAATAGATAGATAGATAGATAGATAGATAGATAGATAGATAGATAGATAATGACCATAGATAGATAGATAGATAGATAAGCAGATAAACAGATCATGACCATAGATAGATAACAACCATAGATAGATCAATAGATAAATGGATAGACAGATAGATAGATAGATCAATAGATAGATAGATAGATAGATAGATAGATAGATAGATAGATAGATAGATAGATAGATGTTGACCATGTACTTGAAAAAATTAGGATTGTAGTGATCAAGGAATTATCCTCTTGGGAGTCTAACCACAATAGCAGTTTTGGGGAAGAATTGTCTGAGCAGAATTTACATTTTACTAATGTCATATGAAGGGAAAGAGGATGATTCAACCCTGTGTAGATGGCAGTGTAGGTCTTCGATATAAAGGTCTGAAATGGTAGCTTGTCAGAAACTTTGCCATGTAAATAGCTATGAAGTAGCGAAAAGCTAGTAATGTATTGTCTGTGGGAAACAAGTTACAAGGGGGAAAATAATTCCTCACCCAAGGCTGCATTATTGCTTTTGAACTATCAAGACTGGACAGTGAGGACTGGTGAGCATCAGCCCAGATGTGGCAGCAATACTCTATGTTTAGTTTTATTTGACACTTGTATAGATAGCAGTTTATGAGAAACGTTCTGACAGTGGATGGAAAGTGCGACATTGAGATCCAAAAATGCATTGGCATGGCCAAGGATACATTTCAAAAATGGACCAGAGTACTGAGAGACAGAAAATCTCATTAAAAACAAAGAAATGAGTGCTGGAATGCTATGAGATATCTGTTCTTCTGTACAGCAGTGAATGTTGGACAATCTCCTCAAGGATGGAGGAGAGGCTTGATGCAACAGAAATGTGTTTCTACAGAAGGATACTGAGGATACCATGTACTGAGCACATGAGCAATGATGAGAGGATGCAAGCAAAAAGAAAGCTCACACTTAACATCAGGAAAAGACAGATGAGGATCCTGGGACACATAATGAGGAAGGATGGACTGGAGAATTTAATACTCACAGGATGGAAAGAGGGACAGAGCAAAGCAGTGCATGACATACTTGATAGGCTTGGGCAAATGGATTTCAAAGCAGGGTTTGAGAGAGATATCAAGAGGAAAATATTGAGAGTAACAAGAGACAGAGCCAAGAGAAAGTCTATGATTGTCTACGTCTGAAAGGGACACAGCACATGAAGAAGAATAGATAGAAATGACAGAAGATGTCAGAAATAATTATGAAATATTAACAATCATATAAAAAAATCATCTATAAAAAAATTCCCTTTTGTTTATTTTAAATAAACCAAAAACTCTGCACTATAGATATTACGACTTTATTTTACACTTAATTTGTCTTGCTTTTCATCATTTTTACTGGCACAACTACAAAAGAAAGGTATTTGAAATGTTTTGTTTTGTGTGTGTGTGTGTGTGAATAAAAGGAGCTTTAATTATAAGAGTATGAACTGACAAGGGCATCCACAGTTGGTTCAGGTGTCAAAAATAAATGGAGCATGTGGGTTGATAGTTTAGGGGTGTAAAATGATTAGAAATTAATGGCTATTTTTGTCTTTTATATACAGTCACTGAGTAATAGAAAAAATGAAGGATGCAATTTAGAAAGAAAGAAAGAGAAAAAGAAAGAAGAAATTAGTTGCAAAAGAAAGAAAGAATGAATGAATGGAAGAGAAAAAATAGTTGCAATTAAGAGAACTTCCTTCCATATACTTGCTTTTCTGACGACTACAACCTCCAGGAATTTAAATGCAAAGTCAATTCCCATCTCTTATCCACTTAACTCCAGCCCTTTCCGCATCACCCCGTGTATCTTGTTCTTTTCCTTTCTCTCTGCCTTCGTAACTGTTTTCACTCCTGTGTTCACATCCTTCTCTTGCCCTTTCTCTTTCACCTCTTCCCCCGTAGCTACTTCGTCTTTGTCTTCACTCTCCTTCTGTCTAAAACTTTAACTCTCTTATGCAGCCCCCTGCACATCAGTGGCAGTACCGCCTTACTTGGAGTGAAATGATTAAAAAATAAAAAGAAGAAAGAAAGAAAGAAAGAAAGAAAGAGAGAAAGAAACAGTAAAATGAGACAAAAAATGATAAATGCAGTTTAGAAAGAAAGAGATAATGAATGAATGAATGAATGAGAAAAAGAAAAAAATAACTGCAATTAAGACAGATAGTT
Organism: Ascarosepion bandense; assembly: GCA_037127315.1. Lineage (NCBI taxonomy): Eukaryota > Metazoa > Mollusca > Cephalopoda > Sepiida > Sepiidae > Ascarosepion > Ascarosepion bandense. The sequence goes on from JBBBDQ010000467.1 coordinate 2,496,846, forward strand.
AACTGCTATATGTGATACACACTTGGGTGTTCATGTCCTAAAAGTGACATGACTAACTGGCAAAAGCTTTTCCTGCAGTTGCTTGCCATTACTTTCTGTGGTAGACTGGTTGCCAACCAAGGCTATAGAACCTAATCTTTCTTGCTATTTGACCCATAGCTGGAAGAAGAAGCAATGGATTATTCCCTTTTCCATTTGTATGTAACTAAACGAACTTAAATGGAATTTGAACTCAGTTCTTTGATTTCTCATTCTGAGCTGATATCCATTGCACTACAATATACATTAAGACAGAAAGAATAAAATGGGAGAGTATGTAGTTGTGGATAAGATCCTTTTTGTGTTCATAGATACATTTTTAAAGTTTTTCCCCAATATATTATAGGGAACAGTTATAACAGCTTATATATATATATATATATATATATATATATATATATATATATATATATATATACAAAAAAGAACAGGCTTTATGGTAAAATCCTAAAGGAGAGTCTATCAATATTAATTTTTTTAAAATTAAATATTAAAACTAATCAAGCCAGAGAGCTCACTGTAAATAAGATTATTTATTTACAAAGCCAATATGTATATTTTTACAAATAAAAATATTTAGAATTTGGATCGAATGATCATTTCTGTGAGTAGAACCTGCTTCATCAGTGATCCATTTAATATAATATATATATATACATGAAATTATTATTGTTATGTATTTGAGTTCTGATTATGATAGCTTAGGATGTGGTTGTAATTATTTTCAATATTGCTAAGATTGGATAAATTGTTTTGAATAGTAGATGTTGGGGAATTAGCAGGTTGTATTATATGTTTGTCTTTATAGAGTTTATTATCATTATTATTGCTTCTGATGTTCATAATGTCATTATCTTTTTTGCAGTTTCAGATTTTGTACACCTTCCTCTTAGTGTTATAGATGAATTAATGAGGATACTGGATGTCTTTGAAAATGTTTCTGTGTATAATTCTTTTTCAGGTAAGTATTGAGGTCTGCAGATTCTTAGCACTCTTAAATCCTATAATTATACCAGATTTTAGTGTTTAAAATAGAAACTGATAAGATCATTTTTGCTGGTTATTATTAGTCCAATGTAGCCTGACATCTCAGGAGAGTAATGTGTTGGTAGACTCAAAGGTAAGATCCATTATGGGTTCAGTATTATTAAGTTTGTTAACAAGATTGGGTAAAACTATGTATTATGAATACATTGATAGAGAATCATCAATGTATTTAAAATAAGAAGAATTTTGTGGTAAAATATTTTTGAAAGAACCATTTTCCATAAATTCTAAAAATAAATATGCCAAGATGCCATGATGACAATTTGAATTTTGTTTATAAATACCAAATGAAATCCTTACATTTGCCATCATGAAGTCCATCAGAGGATGAATCCTATAAGAAAAAAGAGTTTTTTTTAATCGTTTCACCCCAAGCAAGGCGGTACCACCATTGATGCACAGGAGGCTACATAAATGTAAAATTTAGAGAAGAGGAGAGTAAAGAGAAAAATGAACCAGTTACAGTGGGTGTCAGAGAAAGGGCAAGAGAAGGATGGGAACTGTAAAGACAGTTGCGAAGGTAGAGAGAAAGGAAAAGAACAAGATATACGTGGTGATGTAGAATGAACTGGAATCAAGTAGATAAGACATGCATTTAAATTCCTGGAGGTTGTAGCCATCAGGAAAGCAAGTATGCGGAAGGGAGTTCCACAGGCGAGAAGTGCGAGAAAAGAAGCTGATAGAGTAGAATTGATGGCTGCATTTGGCTGATCTAACTGTAAGTAGGTGGGACCTTGTTGCCAGTCTGGTTGCATGAGTAAATTTCAGTGGCAACGGCACAAGTGACTTAAGCTCGTCGAAGCAGAAGCCATGAATATATTTGTAGAACAAGACAGAGGGAAGCCACATCCTGCCAGTGAGAAAGTTGCGCCGGAGTCAAGCTGCCAAGTCGGAACCAGTCACATTACAGATTCTCCTTTGGAGCCTGTCGAGAACACTGAGATGAACAGCAGGGGAGGCTTACTATATATGACAGCAGTTTATCTTTATTCACACACACACACACACACACACACACACACAGTGTAAAGTTCTGATAATGTTTAGCAATAAGATTGTTGTTTTTCCCAGTAGCTTTATAAAAATTATTTTGACAGATTTTTATCATAAGGTGCTCAATATTAAGGTAGAGATAGAGTGCTGATAGGTTTAATTAAGAGCATATAAAAAAACAGCCTTGATGAATGACAACATCATAACAGTGTCCTCACAAAACTTCAAAGTCACCATGAACCTGCTCAGTTAACATAACAAATTCTTTGCATTTAAACATGTATATGTAAAAAATTTGGAGTCTGATGAAGCTGCATGCATTTATACAACTGCCAACATAAATTCTGGACTTATAACCATTTAATTATGTACTGAGTCTTCTTCCCTATATATCATATTGCTCTGGATAATATCCACTGAGCTCTCTATTTTTATCTAATATTTTATATTAATTAGGTATATTTTGTTTTTATTATCAACTCCATTTTATAGGTTTGTCATTATTTCCTATACATAGGAAATAATGACACACATAGATAGATAGATAGATAGATAGATAGATAGATAGATAGATAGATAATGACCATAGATAGATAGATAGATAGATAAGCAGATAAACAGATCATGACCATAGATAGATAACAACCATAGATAGATCAATAGATAAATGGATAGACAGATAGATAGATAGATCGATAGATAGATAGATAGATAGATAGATAGATAGATAGATAGATAATGACCATAGATAGATTAGATAGATAGATAGATAGATAATGACCATAGATAGATAGATAGATAGATAGATAGATAGATAGATAGATAATGTCTATAGATAGATGGATACACAGATAGACTGATAGATAATGAACATAGGTAGATAGATGAATAGATAGATAATGAGCATAAATAGATAGATAGAGAGAGAGAGACATACAATGAATTTTAGATATATAGATTTTATTTTGAAGGGCTACTTTCTATTCTTAACTGAATTTGATTAAAAATATAAAAAACTTGACTGTCTGCATTCAAAGTTGAATTGTGATCATTTTCTTTTAAAATCTCTGATTTAACTATCGATTAACTTCATTTGTTTCATATTCACAGACACATCAGCCATTTGTTATTCATTTGAAGCTTTGGCTGAACACATCTCCAATTCTTTCATAACTGGTAATCTACTTTTTAAACAACTTATAGTAAAAAAAATTTTTTGAATAATTCTATTAAAACTCGAGCTTTATGGAACGAGAAATTTTTTCTTTTTCAAATCATATTTTAGAATTTTCACAAAGCAGAATGAACCTCAGGAGGATTGAGCATGTGAGTGTATAAAGTAAAACAATTTTGCAGTGTGATAATGGGAAATATGAGGAACAACTCAGTCAGTAATTAAAATCTAATGGAACGCACAAGAAAGAAATTAAGTTAAAATAAATATTTCAGTAAAATTGCAAGTCAGTCATTTACAATTATTTGTTCAATTAAATTTTAAATGAAAATACTCTTCAAAATTCTATTCATCATCTTTAGATTAAAATTGTTTGATTGAAATGCTATTTTGTACATTTGCACCTGCAATACTGATGGTTTACTATTTTTTTTATTCTTTTTAATTAGGACAGAATTGCATTATGGGATTTGAAATCTCCACTTTTAAATGAAGACCACAGATATTTATTTCTCTTGCTTTTTTTAACAAATTTATTTATATATAATCCTCATAAGTAAGAATAAAATGCCAGTGACTGTGTCAAGTGCAATGGAGACTAATTTAAAATATCTTTTAACTCTTGAAATATTAAGCCATTGCTGTGAAAAATGAATATGATTAGTTCAAGAATGACATTTCTTGTCAATAAATTGGTTAATGCCTCAATATTACATGATACTGTGATGGGTCCTGATTTTTGCTTCATGCTTGTAGAGGAAATTAAATTGATTTCAATTATTTGCACTTAAAGTTTTTAATTTTATGTGGCCTTCTTTATACTTACACATATTTACACTATTTATTTTCAGACTATTGTTCCAATTTTTGTTGTTGTTATGACAAATACCAGTAAACCAGCAGCAGCAGTAATCAAAACATGGGCATCAGCAGCAGCCAATGTATGACAGCCATCAGCAGCAGCAACAGTTACAACCTAATCAGCAGTTAGGTTAAGTTTAAGGCTCTACTTTTATTCCAGCAAATTATCTATAAGATAATGGCCTCCTGGGTAAAAGTGTTGGTTTGTGAATTTGATGACATGGTCCTGTATACAATCTTTGGGTCCAGCGGTAAAAATGGGTGAGCAGTAACTGCACAGTACTAAATAAAATAAGAACTAGATGATATTCCGAGACATGAGCAGAACATGGAGTGAGAACAGTCTAACCCCATAGATTAAATGAAAGGTTCAGTTCGGATTTCCTTGTGAGGTTATCCGGGTTAATTTAGGAAGGCTGAAGAGAAAAGCTGAAACATGATGACAACAATAATGATGAGGATAATAGTTGGAATATAAATAAGGAAAATAATAATAACACCTCATTCCAGAAATGAAAATATTAGAGTGTATCAAAAATATTTTCATTTTTTGACAGATCTTTACTCCAAAGCTTTTTTCCTAAATACATTTAAAGGCTATGTGTGAGTTCTTTATTAAACTAACAGTATGATTATATATTCAGGTGTATCAAAAGTATTTTCATTTTTTGACAAATCTGTACTTCACAGCTTATTTCCTAAATATATTTAATGGCTATGTGTGAGTTCTTTATAAAACTAACAGTATAATTATGTATTCAGGTGTATCAAAAGTATTTTCATTTTTTGACAGATCTTTACTCCAAAGCTTTTTTCCTGAATACATTTATAAAGGCTATGTGTGATTTCTTCATAAAACTAACAGTATGATTATATATTCAGGTGTATCAAAAGTATTTTCATTTTTTACAGACCATCACTTATTTTATGTATGCATCTAAAGATTATCTATGACTTCACTATATTGTCAATATTATTAGTATTAGGATGTAACCAAAGAACAGACCAATCAACCAACCAAACTGGTATCAAAGATCAATGTTCAAGCCTAGACAAAGACCAGACTTTCAAATCCTAATTATTAAAGTCAGTGAATATGAGTTTCAAATAGAAAATCCTGATAGATTATTTTTGTTAGCTGGGAGTAATCTACTCAGGACATCTTTATTGCAACCACTCCTTTCATTAAATGTTTAAATAGAAAGTTTCATTCTAGAATGCTCAGAGCTTAACTTCAGTTTGTATGTGTGCCCGGGGGAAGTGGGGTCTGTTTATTTAATGTCCCAGGTAGACCTGTCCTAACCCCTCTATTTGAAACACAAATGAAGGATTGCTCCATTTAAAATAATGGTGCCACACAATCTTACTGTAATATATTTCTGTGACCCACAGAAATATGATATCAGTCAAAAGTAGCAGGCATTAAAGGAATGTAATGTATTTTGGTAAACAACAGAAATATGTTTAACATCAGAAACAATTACAAACTAATGTGTGCTTGCATCATGGTCAGAAAATATAATCAATGGCAGACAGAATTTGATGACGTCAAAAGCAGCTGGCCCAAAAGCAATAAGTATAAAAATTAGTAATAGATGTGTATATCCATAGAGGACACATTTAAGGTGATCTCAGGTAATTTTGGCTTATAAAAGATCAGGGATTTTTTTGTTCAAAGGCAGAATGGAGACATAAAAAAGCAGAAAACTCCTTTTGTATGCATGCTTTCCTCTGACTACCACTCTACATGCAATCATAACCAAAAAAGAATAAAAATATAAGACTATATTTTTATATATACTCATTGTCCATTGCTTGTCTGTATAAGTAATATTCACCATTAGAGAACAAGGAAGTGTAATATAAGACTACTACACCTATTTCTCCCTGTTTGACTATGTACCGTAGAAGGCAATTCCAGCATGCAGCATCTTTGGAAAGTGCCTGAAAACTATACCACAGGTTGACCCAAATCTTTCGAGTGAAATTGGGTAGATGGGACCCTTTGGAAGCAGTCAGTGACTGTGCTAGCTGGAAGTCAAAAGTCATTTTGACCGAGGGTTTGAGCATATTGGCCTTGTTCAGACTGTTAATCGTGCCAGATAACGCTCTCTTACATAAACTGTAACTAAGGTTGGCTCAGCATAGTTGCAGTATAAACAACAGGTGGGCTCCATGGACATTGAACAAACACAAAATTAGCTAGCTGCCCTGGAAGACAAGCATCTTTGGTGGCCATTATTAACTCTATGCAAAAACAGTAATTTTTTTTTTTTTTGCTAATATTCACCCAATACTAGTTTCAAGGGCCACTCAAGGTAGAGCAAGATTGTGTGGAATTGTATTAGTTTAAGAAAGGGCAAGAAATGAAGTTCTTGGAGCTATACAAGAAAGATAACAGCTAATTCTAGACTTGAAGACGTCAAGATTTATTTAGAGAATGAAAGTGTAGTTGTAGACTTTAGAAGGAACCAGAAATCCAATCCTAAACAAGAAGCATGGGATAAATCTCTACTCCTGTTCAAAAGACTGGGGATTGCTTTGAACTGGATGATAGGCAAACCTATCTACTCTTATCTATATATTTTTAAATATCAAATTTAAAACGATAATAGAACCGAAAGAAAAAATCTGTATTCTGAAGAATAATATCTCTGTTGCTTCAAGCCTCTCTTTTGTCTTTGAGAAAAATTGTTGAGGATTTATTGCAGTGTAAAAGGATTGATATTATATCTTTTATATTTTATAATAAAACAACCTAAGGTGCGTAGATGATACAGTGCTGATAGCAGACACAGAAAGGAAACTACAAGACCTCTTACAGAAGGTAGCAGAAGAAAGTAACAAGAAAGGACTAGAAATTAACTGCACGAAAACCGAATGTATGGTCATCTGTAAAAAGGGTAGCCCAAAATGCCAAATACAGGTTGGGGATACCAGAATCAAGCAGGTACAAAAATTTAAATACCTGGGAAGCATTATAACAGAAGACGGAAAGTGCGACACAGAGATCTGAAGGTGAATTGGCATGGTGAAGGAAGCATTCCAGAAGTTGAGTAAAGTAAAGTATTAAGAAACAGGACAATTTCACTCGAAACAAGGAAAAGAGTACTGGATTGCTACGTGATGTCAGTTCTTCAATATGGCAGTGAATGCTGGACAATACCATCAAAGATGAAGGAAAAACTTGAAGCAACTGAAATGTGGTTCTATAGAAGGATGCTGCGAATCTCATAGATCCAGCATGTGAGCAATGGTGAGGTCTTAGAAATGATGAAAACAAAAAGAAAATTAATACTGAGTATCAGGAAGAGACAGCTGAAGTTCCTGGGATACACAATGAGGAAGGAGGGCTTGGAGAATCTGATACTAACAGGCCAGATAGAGGGAAAAAGAGACAGGAGAAAGCAACAGATAACATATTTGAAGGACCTAATCAGGTGGATGACGGAACGAGGATTGCATGGTGTAACAGGAGAAGGCATGCCCAGGGCCACCAGGGATAGGGGGATGTGGAAAGCCATGATCGCCTACGTCCTGAAGGGACAGGGTACATAGAAGAAGAAGAAATATGTCACATCTCTCGTGATACTGAAAAGGTGTGCAGTTTTTCAGCAGCCAATCTTGACAGTTTTATGCATATTGATTTGACTACAAATGACAATTCCCTTTAAAGATATAAGATTTTATTGTTAATATCTTATATTCAACACCATATAAGATATTTTGTATGGTGCAAAGCACAATGTCTTGTTTCTTCTAATTCCTTTACTATATGCTACGATAAAACAATTGGAACTTAATATTTGTGGGTAAAATAATGCTATAGAGAGTAATTTTTCAAGGCTGGAAAACTTGGTGTATCATTTTGTTGTCATAGACAGTTAATTCAAATTTTCTATGAAGACAGATGGTTAAAAATATTGGGGTCATTTAATAGAGCAATGTTCAGTAAGACTGTCAAACAGACTATTACAACTGTAGTGAGTTTTATCCTCACTGAATGCCTCCAGAATTTTTTTTTAAAGACTAACATAACATATATAAAAATGGGGTTGTTCTTTTGGATAAGGCTTGGCAAGCTAGTCCAGCAATCTTATTACATTTAGGTGCTCAATTTTTTTCTATTTTTAAGAGTATACCAACATACTTTAGATTTTTACCTGTTTGTGGTGGTGATTATATTTTTTTTGAAGAATAAAGATGACAAACAAAATGTGAAATGATTTATAACTCAAGCTAATATATAAGACATGCATTGTGGAGTAGTGGATATCAATGAGAAATTGGAGAGCCGAGTTCAAATTCCAGTTGAATTTGTTGCATTCAATTACATACAAATATCCTTCAGAAAGGTATGTATCCATTTCTTTCTTCCAGTCATGGGTTGAATAACAGAACAGATTGGGTTATGTAGCCTTGGTTGGCAACCAGTCTACTGCAGAAAGTGATGGCAACCTACTGCGGGAAAATATTCTACCTTGTCAGTGTATCATGTATAGCACTTGAACATATAAGAATACTGTAATGATGGAGGATAATGTTTAGTAAACTTGTCTAGCAGACAAGTGTAGTGAGTTTGATTCTCACTGGGGGCTCAGTATTTGTGTGTTTTTGTTAAATAAAAATTTACATAGCAAAAACAGCAATCTTGGACATTCTTGTCTGCAAAAAAAAAAAAAAAACAACAGTGTGTCAAAAAGATGGATTTTCCCTTCCACATCTCTGTTGCTTCAAGTTTCCTCTTAATCTGTAAGATAGTCCATTCACTAACATATAGGGCAGGGGTGGGCATGTGGCTCACCACAGAGTTTTCAGTTGCCCACAGAAGCATTTAAGAAAAACCTTTAAATCTAGCATTTTCTCCAACTTATTATGGTAAATGTTAATGTTGACAATTCACACTCCACCCGCGTCTATTGAACAGGTGAAGAGGCTCATCCCTTGTTCCTTGTTTAGGATGTGGTTTCTGGCTTTCTCTTTTCCAATCTCTTCACTCTTATGTAGCCCCCTGCGCATCAGTGGCGTTACCGCCTTGCTCGGGGTGATATGATTAAAAAAAATTAAAAAAATTTCCACGTTTGAAGAGTTTTGCTGGGAAAATGTTTTCTATTTTTGGAACCACCTACATCTGTGAACAAAGTTTTTTTTGCATGAACATCAACAAAAGTAAAAATAAATATTCTCTAACTGGCATAAAATTGCAGGCAGTGATAAAGATTCCAACAAGAAACCACTCTCCTGATTTCAAAAGACTTATTGAAAAGTGTGAGAGGTTTTATTTGTCTCATTGAATTTCTTGTGCTGTATGATGTGTATTTGCATGTGAACAATTTTATTAAAACGTTTTCTGCCTACCATTACTGATTTTGTTTTATTTATTTCTTCTTCTTCTTCTTCTATGTACCCTGTCCCTTCAGGACATAGGCAATCATGGCTTTCCATGTTTCCCTATCCCTGGTGACTCTGAGCACACCATCTCCTGTTACACCGTGCAATCCTTGTTCTGTCATCCACCTGATTAGGTCCTTCAAATATGTTATCTGTTGCTTTCTCCTGTCTCTTTTTCCCTCTATTTGGCCTGTTAGTATCAGATTCTCCAAGCCCTCCTTCCTCATTGCATGTAGAAACTTCAGCTGTCTCTTCCTGATGCTCAGTATTAATTTTCTTTTTGTTTCCATCATTTCCAAGACCTCATCATTGCTCACATGCTCAATCCATGAGATTCGCAGCATCCTTCTATAGAACCACATTTCAGTTGCTTCAAGTTTTTCCTTCATCTTTGATGGTATTGTCCAGCATTCACTGCCATATTGAAAGACGGACATCACGTAGCAATCCAATACTCTCTTCCTAGTTTCTAGCAAAATTGTCCTGTTTCTTAATACCTTACTCAACTTCTGGAATGCTTCCTTTGCCATGCCAATTTGCCTTCGGATCTCTGTGTCACACTTTCCATCTTCTGTTATAACACTTCCCAGGTATTTAAATTTTTGTACCTGCTTGATTCTGGTTTCCCGACCTCATTTTATATATATAATTTACATTTACACTTTGCATTAAATGAAATATTTATGTAAACTAAGGAATATGATCAGTTTTAGAAGGTACAGCTCTCTGCTAAATGCAGCCCACTTAAAGAGGCTCCCGGGCCAAATTAATTGCCCATCCTTGGTATAGGAGGACTTGCATAACAGTTTAGCACACTTTTCTTTGCTTTTAATGAAACTTTCCTGTAGATTGCCCAGATTGCCCATGTTCTGCAGGAACTTGGCATTAAAAAAATCTGTGAAAATTCTGATAGATTTATAAAGTTGAAACTTGAGATTTCTTGGAGTTTTTGGAGGTTGGTTTTGGCAATCTGAATTACATTTATGAATCATACCCAGAGGATACTGTGGTCTGATGAGTGCTGTGAGAAAATTGAATTAGACAACAAAGCCTCTGCATATGCAAAGTGTGTCCCCAAGGAAATTAACATCAGTTGTTGTTAATGTAAAGATTTTCAATACTAGAGAGGACTCATGCAAATATTTGCGTGTCTGTCAATCTGTTCAGCTCATGTTTTTAGTCTTTATAACTTTATAATGCAAATATACTACACTTAAACACTACTTGTAAATATAATTTGTATAATCAATGTATAATTAAAACAGATTTAATACTGAAACTAAAAACATAAAAAATAAAAACTTTATAAGTAAAAAAATTTTATATTGCAGTGTGTGCCAAAAATATAATAATATAATCTGTTCCACAATCCACTCATCTGTCAACCTCTGCTACATATTCAGAGAGATTTTATAATATAAAAAGAAAATTCTGCAATGTTATTGGTTCTGACATGGCATCTCAGTTTCAGTCACTCCCTCACCACTATGATATAGCTCCTTCTGCTATTTCTATCAATATTTTCAAAGCAATTTTTTAATATTCTTTCCTCTTTCCTCTTTCCTTTACAAATTTAAGTGCAGTACTAGTTTGATTTCCAGTACTAGTTGTCATCATTTTACAGTTGAAATGGCGAGTTAAAATGATTAAAAAATTGTTATCATTGGCCTTGAATGTAAGTATTGGAACGTCTTGGCATACAGGCTACTTTATTGCCTGAGGAGACCAGTGTGGTTGAAACATAGGTAACAAGGTAGCTAATCAATTTTGGAGAAAAGAGAAGTTGTTGCTTCAGCTAACAGAGGAAAGAAAGATCAAACAATCCTTCACATGACAAAAATAAAGAATAAATCATAGAATGAAACACACACCACTTACTTGCTACCTAGGTTTTGACCACACCAGTTGTACCAGACTTAGCAGACACATGTGGGAGTTGAAGAGGAAAACAATAAAAGCCTTAACATGAAATGAAGTATATTTAGAAGAGGCTGGCCTTACAGTGTTAATGACAAGGTTTACAGGCTATGCCAGAAGGAAAAACTGGCTATTGTAAGAATATCCAGACTGAAAAAAAATTATTGACTGAGAAGTTTTGGACCTGCATGAGCCCAGCTTAGGATGCTTATGTGTTTCTCTCCTCTTCATATCCCTTCCCCTTCAGTGGGAGTTCTAGCAGCTGTGGGTGTGAGGAGGTGCCTCTCCCATTGAGAGGTCTTTCTTCCCTTCTGTGAAAGTTCTGGCTATCATGTTTTTAAGGAAAGGTCTTGGCATATGGGCTACTTTATTGCCTGAGGAGACCAGCGTGGTTGAAACATAGGTAACAAGTAAGTGGTGTGTACTTCATTCTGTGACATATTCTTAGCTCTGCATATTCAGTTCTTTTGTTTTGATTGTGCATTGAGCACTTTTTTTTGTCTACCTTCTACTGGTCCAACTGGCACCTCTTTTACTAGTGTGTGTGTGTGTGAGTGTGTGTGCATGTGTGTGTGTATGTGTGAGTGTGTGTGTAAAAGCAACTCACTTTGTAAATTTTTTTTTCTTTCTTCAATATGTACGGGCAGATATTTTATTGTGATTGTGTCGAGCTCTCTGTATAGAGTAAATGTCTAAATGAGAAATGCTTTCTTTGGCATGGTGTGAGTAAGTCAATGGGGTGGGCATGCTTGCTGTAAATCTTCTTGTGTTACCCATGCGTGTCCTTGTCATGAGTCCCATGAGGGTGACACCAAGTCTGCTTTAATGCATCCATTTTTAGAATGAATGAAATTTGATCTGTCAAAGGCATCTGAAAATTTATTTTTTATTCAGAATAAGTAAAACAAATTCAGTACATTTCAAAACTTTTGTGAGGCTAATATTTACTCTCACAAACTCTTTTATCACTAATTATTTTATCAATTTTACACCTAAATTCAGGATCGTAGCTTTAATTTGTCAAAATTCACAGTGCGAAATTAATATATACTAAACACTTAAATAAAGTCTATGTGTTGATCAGTATTAACAAATTTAGTAGAGGAGATAATGAAATAAGAATACAAAATAGTTGTGCCGGGTGGAGTGAGGGGCGGCAGATCTAATGTCTCCCATATGGATTTCAGGCATAGTATCAAACTTATTCTAGAAATACCTGTATCCATGGTATCCTCAGCATCCTTCTGTAACACCACATTTTATTTGCTTAAAGTCTTTCTTTCATCTTTGAGGAAACTGGCCAGCATTTGCTGCCATACAGAAGAACAAACTGAGCTTAAATTCAAGAAGTCTTGGTACCATAATTCATACTTTTGGTACTTCAATTCATAATGTCTAGGTATCATTGTGAAGAGGTCTTCTGAACAATTATCAAACTAGTTTTCAAGGAAAATATGGACTTCTCAAGTCTGTTAACTTTTACCATTCTTTCTGGTATTAATGGGAGTTTCCTTTCTAACCTTCTATTCAAATAGAGTGGAAAGTCAATATTTTATTTTCTCTTCAAGTTACATGCACTACTTATTTTACTTGCTGTTGTTGTCAAATATGTATTATATATTATAACAATGAAAATAATAAAACCAATCTGAGCAGCACTGATATCAAATTTATATTCCTCTTTATAATCCATATCTAAGTTAACTTGGATTGTCTTTGGTCACTGGAATCAAATCAAATCCCAGATTTCTTAAGATAGAAACTGATGGGCAAATGGAGTTATAGTTTGACACATAAAATTGAATTTATTACTTAAGTTCAGTATTTGAAATAATTGTAGCCCAGGAAGGAATGGATAACTTGGCTACTTCAGTCAGTCAGTTAAGTGCCATACATGAAACACACTTGGGCGATCATGACTGACTGACTGGTCAGAAGATTATCCAGCAGTAGGTTGCCATTGCTTTCTGTGGTAGACTGGTTGCCGACCAAGGCTATAGAACCCAATCTGTCCTGTTATTTAACTCATAGCTGGAGGGAAGAGATGGATTAATACCTTTCCCAAGGGTACTTGCGCGTAAGTGAATGCAATGAATTCAACTGGAATTCGAACTCGGCTCTCCGATTTATCGTTCTGAGCCGATATCCACTGGACCACCACGCACATATAAAAAAAAAAATATTTTGAAGGAAAAATCTTAAAGCAAAAGTTATGAATGTATACTGTGCAACTAATGATAAAGTAGTTCGTTGGACATTGTATTATTTCAATCTTAATCCAATGGATTGTAATTGGGCATTGGAACATGTTCCATTGAATCCTAGATTTACTGAGAGAATTTTAACTTAGAAACTGATCTCCAGATGGACTCACTGCCAAGGATTCCAGAATAATCTTATTCCTTTATTTCAGGATATCCATCATTCCGTTGGATTTACCTTACAAATTTGAGTGGCTTTAATTTCCTGTCATCAATAACTATCAGCAAATCACACACCATTAACTACAACCAAATTGTATCAAACTGCCTATTCCATATTTCATAAGATTAGAGGATAATGAATATCCTAGATGGAAAATAAAGGTTTTAAAGGAAGTCTTGACCACACTTTTTTATATTTTTCTTTTCAAGTTAACAAAAAAATAATAAATGCTTTCTAGAATCTTGTCATAATTTATCATCATTCTAAAAATTATTAACTTTCCCTTCTTTTTTTAAAACATCATTTCATTCTAAGGAAGGCAATAATGACACTAAGAGAGGACAACAAAAGAATAGGTATCACAGAGACAGAAGATGATGCATTTAAATGTTTGAAGATTGTTCAAATCCAAATCTTAATCTAAATTGCGGGGGGGGGGGGGGATCTAACTCATGTTGTAGGAATCTCTCCCTGATTTACCATATTTTCAGAGGTGTAGCTATACTCACCATGATTTTCTTGCTTTTTTTTATCATTTCACCCCAAAGCAAGGCACTAAAGCCACTAAGACACAAGGGGCTACTAAGTGTTAAAGAAAATGAGTAAGACACTACTAAAGAGAGAGAGAGAGAGAGAGAGAACAATAAAAGAATGAGAATTAAGAAGACAATAGGTAGTGATTGACATTGCTTTAAATTTTTCAAAATCAAAGGTGACCAGGAATTAAGAAACTGGAAGAGAGTTTCACAAGTGAGAAGTGTGATAGAAAATACTGTTAATATAGAAACTGTTAGCATATAACTTACAGTTGCATCAAGCCATTTCAACTGTAAAATGAAATGACCTTGCCACCAATCTAGTACTGTGCTTAAATTTATAAAGTCTAGGTACATAGTCCAAAGTTCATCAGAATAATTACGATGAAAGTATTTATGAAAAAGGCACAGAGATGCTACATTATGACAGTGAAAAAATGACTGGAGCTGAGATGCTAGGCTATTTTCAATAGCGTTGCAGATTCTTCTTTGGTTTGATCAAGAATCTCTAAGTATATAGCAAGAGTACCAGACCATATGTTGCAGCAGTATTTAAAGCAAGGATAAATAGTAGACTTATAAATATGTAAGGTGAATTCTGGCAAGAAAAATTATCTAGCACAACACAGGCTTTTATTGTTTTCCTCTTCAACTCCCACATGTGTCTGCTAAGTCTGGTACAACTGGTGTGGTCAAAACCTAGGTAGCAAGGAAGTGGTATGTGTTTCATTCTATGATTTATTCTTCGTTTTTGTCATTTTTTTTTTCAGAAGACCTATCAATTGATTCAATATAGTCTTTCCACTTCATGTCAGCAGAGAATGTTAGCCTGATGAGGTACAAGTCACTATTCTGAAGGTTAGTATCAGGCATGCCGGTAGAAGGCAGAAAGGGATCTCTCAGATGATTGATAGATAACACTTTCATTTTAGAGATATTAAAATAAACAATCTATGCCTTGCTCCAGTTAACAACATATTGTCGGTCATTTTTTAGATAAGCTGCCAATTTGACCTTATTGATTTGATTAGACTTACTATTTGTATCATTAGCATAAATACCAAGTTGAGAACTGATAACATCAGAAAGATTGTTGATTAAAATGAACAATGGGGATAGAGGCCTGGGGGACACCTGCGTTAATGCAAAAACATCTAGAAGAATGGCCATTCAGGACAACTTTAATTTGCGATTTGATAAGAAAGACTGAATCAGTTAAAAAATTTGTCCAGAAATATCATAACCTTTGAACTTGTGAAACAGACCAGTTAAATACTTTTGAGATGTCCAAAACTAGCTCAGCCTCTCCATTTTTATGGCTTGATAGGCTCTTTTGGCAAAAATTATTAATGCATCAACAGTTGACCTAGAGAAGTGAAAACCATATTTATTATCTGAAAGAAGACCCTTCAAGGTGAGATTCTTGACCAATTTAGAGTTGATTAAGGCCTCCAGCAAAAACAGATAGAAGGCTAATCAATTGTGAATTGGTGAGTTTATTTAACCTGCAGTTGGAGTGGATGGGTAATGAATCTGATGACTTCATTTATGCTTAAACAGCTCTTGTTTTTGTTCTACTGGGGTTCCACTTACAATTCTCACCAGACCAGAGTCTGTTGGGGCAGCCAGTTTAGTCACCACTCAGGTTTTGAATTCAGAGTTGTCATTCTCCTAGATAGAATGACTCTCAAGTCTATAAGACCTAGTCTGCTTTGTTATTTAACCCATAGCTTGTAGGAGAAAAGATGAATTCCTGCCTATCCCAGGGGTATTTGCATGTAAGTGAATGCAACAAACTCAACTGGAATTCAAGCTTGGCTCTCCAATTCCTCAGTCTGAGCTGCTATCCATTACTCCGCCAAACCTGAAGTTTCTAGGTGATAAACAACACCAAGATCTGAACATGCATTAGGGTAGTGAAAAAAGCATTTCAAAAGCTAAACAAAGTGCTGAGAAGTGGAAAGATTTTGTTGGAAACAAAGAAAAGAATGCAGGATTGATATGTAATATATGTGTATTAACTAATCAATGTTTATAAAGATTTCAGTATGTATTTATATGAGCAACCAAACTAGGTATATTCTATGGCAGGATATCCCATGGATAAAGGTAAAATTAAAGGCAGGTGAAATGTGGTTTTAGAGAAGGATACTGGGAATTTCATGGATGAAGCATGTAAGCAACAAGGAAGTCCTAAGGAAAATTGCAACAAAAAGAACACTTATACCCATAATCAGGAAAATATGGTTGTAATTCCTTGGTTATATTATGAGGAAGGATGGCTTGGAAAACCATCACAGAGCATTTTAATGGCAAAAGAAATAGAGGAATGAAACAAGCCACTTACCTGGTGAGCTTGTTTGAATGAATGGCAGAATGGTGAGGGGGGGCTTAGCAAAGGGAGAAAAGGTGCTAAGAGTCACACAAGATAGAAAGTTGTGGAGAGTCATGATTTCACCTTTGTCTTAAGGCATGTGACACACAAGAAATAGTTGACATGAAAGCATTAAGATGGAAGCAAATTTCACAAGATAGAAGTGCAAGAGAAGAAACTATTGACATAGAACTTACAATTACAAGTAACAATTTCAACAGTGAAATTACGAGACCTAGCTACCAATCTAGTACTGTGCTTAAATTTTTGAAGCCGAGGTACCAAAGATGAAAGCTCATAAAAAAAACTA
Organism: Ascarosepion bandense; assembly: GCA_037127315.1. Classification (NCBI taxonomy): domain Eukaryota; kingdom Metazoa; phylum Mollusca; class Cephalopoda; order Sepiida; family Sepiidae; genus Ascarosepion; species Ascarosepion bandense. The sequence goes on from JBBBDQ010000467.1 coordinate 2,513,912, forward strand.
CCAGAAAAATATTTACAGAAAAATGAGAGGTAAGTTATTTTACGGCAATGGGAAAGGAACTCAGTGGTTGAAATTTTCATCATGTTTAAGTTTTCCAAATGTCAGATTATATTTTACAAGTCAGTGTTTTCTCAAAAAAAATTGGCATTAACCAATCAGTATTTATAAAGTTTTCAGTATCTAAATCTAAACTTATTTATAAATGAGACTTTGTCTCTGTGTGTGTGTGTGTGTGTGTGTGTGTGTGTGTGTGTGTCTCTGTGTGTGTCTCTGTCTGTGTTTGTATGTGTGCAGAAAATTGATAATATATATATATATAAAAGGCAAGATGTTCGTGTGTGTGTCTGTTTAACTGCCTGTATGTCTGCATTTTTTCTTCAGCCCTTTTATTTCAGTTTTTGCTTCGGGTTTGGCTCTAAGTAGGTATAATTATAGTTCTTAGTCTCAACCATGATACCATTTACTCAGAGGACTTATTTAGTCTTCAAAATTCAGTTTACAATGAAAAAACTCATTTGATATCGATACCAGGAAATCAAAATTTGACTTACATCCATTCATTTTTCTTTCAGTCTACAGTTTCGCTTTAACTGGAAACAACTATTGCTTTTTAGTCTTTCATGCCAACGTTCAAAGAGTCTGAGCTCCAAGACCATGGATTAGTTTTAAAACTTTCATTACACATGAGCAACGCTGGGCTATACTGCTAGTTAGAGCAGAAGTTCCTCAATTTAATTAAAAAACACTTCCCCACTAACAACCCTCTAAGTAAAATTTTTAACAAAAATACACTTAAACTAAGTTATAGTTACACAAACAACCTCAAAAAAATCATAACTAATCATAATAAATAAATCTTAAATCAACACATGGACTGAAATAAAATTAACTACCAAAATAATAAAGAGGACAGCAATAAAAACTTATGCAATTGTAGAAACCCCAATAATTGCCCACTACAAAATAGATGTAAAATTAATTCAATTGTCTATCAATGCAATAAAACATCAATAGAAAACCCCACTATAAATAAAGCATATATTGGATCTACAAAGAACACCTTTAAGCAGCGCTGGTACATGCACTTAATTTCATTCAAAAACAACTTATATCGAAACCAAACATCCCTTTCTGCATATTTTTGGAAATTAAAAGACACAAAATAGAAACCCAAAGTAAAGTGGAAAATCCTGGAAAAAACTAGAACCTGCAACTCGCTTAATGATATCTGCCTTTTATGCTTAAGTGAAAAGCTACACATTCTAAAGTACCCCAATAATGGTGAACTATTGAACCATAGAGACAAATTAGCAGTATTATCTAAACATCGAAAATATTTTTCTTTAAAATTTAATTAACCAAAAAATACCTCATTCACATAAAATAAACCCCTCCAAAAAGTAATTAATACCCATGTTTAATCCTCAAGGTAAAAAAAAACAAACATAGCATAAATAAAAGAAATAAACTCGCACAACATTAATAGCAACTTTATTCCATCCACTCATAGTAAAATAAAAAGTATCTACCCTTTCTTAAAAAAACTCACATCCCAATATAAGAATTACCCAGACAAAACTAAAGAGTGACCTGTCCAAAACTGAATTACTCCACACCCATCTCCTAAGCCAAGGCTGTATCACTATGGCTACAAACTGCCTACTAAATTGGCTGGCTAAATCATACTACACTCCCACCACATTCACTTACATATCATATTACCAAAAATAAATCATTTTCACCATTTATTTTTCATTTCAACTGATCACCAGAAGAACAAACTTAGCTCTGAAATGCATGTGAAAATTTTTGTGTAGTGATACTATGCTTTTATAAACCATTGTAAGAACTATTACAATATAAGCCTCTACGTTGTATCGAGCACTCTTTATAAAAGTAAATGCATGAACAGTGGGTTTAAATTTAAAACATACGTCATATTCCATAACTTTCTTGCAATATATATATATATATATATATATATATTGCTTTTTTAAAATGATGTACATACATATATATATATATATATATATATATATGTACATCATTTTAAAAAAAGCAATATATATATATATATATATATATATATTTACACTCTCACACTCTTATTGAGCACTCTGGAAGAATGGTAGATGTTGAAAAACAGTAGCTACTCTGGCATGTACGCATCGCTCATTCCGTAATGAATTAGAGCACTCTGGCTATTGGGCGTGTATAATGATAATGTATACGCTAAAAATCTGCCTTCTTCTCCTGATTGCCCATAGCCCAGAGGTAGAATCGCCAACTGACGCCAATTGATGAATCTAAAAAAGTTGAGACCATGGTAACATAATTGGCTGATCTCCCAAATTTAAATATCTAAAATCTCTACATGTTAAAGCTTCATCTCTCTTCAAACATGTATTGATCTCTTTCTAATACAACTGTTTACTGTTAATCTAAATCTAATTTTGAATCTAACCTATAACTGTTTAATATATATCTAAACTTATTTATAAATGGAACTTTGTCTGTGTGTGTGTGTGTGTCTGTGCGTGTGTGTGTCCATTACCTATAGACTCCGAAACGGCTGAACCGATTTTCTTGAAAATTTACACAGTTGTACTATAAGTGTCTGCAGGTGTTCTTAGCTAGGTTTTGTGTTGACATACCCTCGATAAATATCGAAAATCGATAATCGAAAAAATTGATTTACAGGAGTGGTCCGATTTTAATCAAATTTGATACACTCATAGACAAAGACATAAGAAATGATATTCAGAAGTTTCAAGGTTGCAGTTCTTACAATAGTGCAGAAAATTGATAATATATATATATATATATATATATATATATATATATATATATATATATATATAAGGCTAGATGTCTGTGTGTGTGTCTGTTTATCTGCCTGTATGTCTGTATTTTTTTCAGCCCTTTTATTTTAGTTTTTGTTTCAGGTTTGGCTCTAAGTAGGTATAATTATAGTTCTTAGTCTCAGCCATGATACCATTTACTCAGAGGACTTATTTAGCCTTCAAAATTCAGTTTATGACGAAAAAAACTAATTTGATATCAATACCAGCAAATCAAAATTTGTACTTACATCCATTTATTTTTCTTTCAGTCTATTGCTTTTTAATCTTTCGTGCCAACATCCAAACAGTCTGAGCTCCAGGACCATGGATTAGTTTTAAAACTTTCATTACACCCGAGAAATGCCGGGCTATACTGCTAGTATATATATATATATATATATAGAGAGAGAGAGAGAGAGAGAGATAATGTGTTGAGTTTTCCTTTATGTATATAATATTGCTCTGGTTAATATCCATTGAGCTCTCTATATAGATCTCTTCAATATTTTATATTAAATAGATCTTTTTCGGTTATCATCTCCATTCATGTATTTGACATCATTACCTATATATTTATATGTATGTATTGATTTTTAATTACTTAGTTTCTGGTCATAATAAGATTAGACCAGTGCACGTTTGTATTAAAAAGTGTTCAATACAATTACATTGTAGAACTTTTGAATTTTTTCCATTTGTAAACAAGTTATTACGTGACCTAGATTTCTACCATGAGTGGTGTCTACAGGTGATTTTCAATAACTGATTTTACTGGGTTTTTTTTTTTGGTTAAGAACGCTCATGTAACTGATTTTTTTAAACACTCACGTGGCAAGGAATTTTTGAATGCACAATTTGTAAAATTACAAGGAATTATGATGTTTTCATCTATGGTTGTATAAACCTAAGAGGTATTTTTTAGTATGGTTACACTTAGTCATGTCATAATTCTTTGTAATTTTAAAAATTGCATGTTTAAAAATTTCCTGCCATGTGAGTATTTAAAAAGAACACTATTACGTGAACGTTTTTAAAAAAAACCCAAAAAAGCAGTAAAATCAGTTATTGAAAATCACCTGAAGACACCACTCATGGTAGAAACCTAGGTCACATAATAATTTGTTTACAAATGGAAAATATATATATATATATATATATATATATATATATATATATACACATATAAGAAAAATTAAGACAGACACATTACTTCATGGTGAATCGAAAGTTATAGGCCTATTTCAGGTGAACCATCATCAGCTTCCGTCTTTATTTTACAAAAGTTTTTACACGAATCTTTTGTAAAATAAAGACAGAAGCTGATGATGGTTCACCTGAAATAGGCCTATACTTCCGGTTCACCTGAAATAGGCCTATACTTCCGATTCACCATGAAATAACGTGTCTGTCTTAATTTTTCTTATATTTGCTCTATATGTATTTATATGCATATATGCTTAGAGGTCTCTTAGAAAGTTATCCTACCACTGTATGTACAGGATACTTCTTTGGATTCTTCTATACCCACGATGCATGCTGATATATATACATATATATATATGGATCACATGATCTTGTGTTTTAGCTTTTAATATTTATAACTGCTAAAAATATTGATAACTTGTTTTGGCATTGTCAAATTTTATTATGCAAACAAAGTGCCACCTAAATTTATTTTTATAAATAAACTCAAAATATATAGGCCATATATTTGCTGTTCACTTCTGAAGAATGCTTAAATGCAGTGTTACCTTGTTGCACGTGCATTCAGAAACAATGAACAGTAAGCAAGCATATGAAATTTGCAGGTGCACTTAGCCACTTCTACTTTAAGGAGTTAAAATCTTAGATTTTTTTAATTGTTTTATCTGGTATCCCTCTGATATAAACTTTCTTCTTCTTCTTCTTCTTCTTCTTCTTGTGCCGTGTCCCTTCAGGACGTAGGCGATCATGGCCCTACACATCTCCTTATCTACTTGGCTTTGTCTGTTGTTGCTCTCAACAATTTTCCTCTTGGTATCTCTCCCAAGCCCGCTCTGCCATTCATTTGCACAGGTCTGTCAAGTAGGTCTTGTGCTGCTTTCCCCGTCTTTCTTTCCTTTTATCCATCCTATGAGTATTAAATTCTCCAGGCCTTCTTTCCTCATTATATGTCCCAGAAACCTCATCTGTCTCTTCCTGATGTTAAGTATGAGTTTTCTCCTCATTTCCATTCTCTCCAACACCTCATCCTTGACGAGATTATCCAACATTCACTGCCATGCAGAAGAACAAATATTACATGGCAATCCAGCAATCTCTTCTTTATTTCCAATATTGCATTCACTTACGCGCAAATACCCTTGGGAAAGGTATTAATCTGTCTCTTCCCTCCAGTTATGGATTAAATAACAGGACAGATTGGGCTCTATAGCCTTGGTCGGCAACCAGTCTACCGCAGAAAGCAATGGCAACCTACTGCGAGATAATATTCTGCCCAGTTAGTCATGTCTCTTTCATGTCTCTTTCTCGCCCAAGCGTGTATCATGTATGGTACTTAACTAACTGATTGAAGAGCCATATATAACACACTCTTCAATGATCATGTCTCTTTCAATCCATGACTAAGCAAAAAATTTTCTCGTAATAGGTTGCCATTTCTTTCTGCAGTAGACTGGTTGCCAACCAAGGCAATAGAACCCAATCTGTTCTGCTATTCAACCCATTGCTGGAGGCAGGAGAGATGGACTAATAATTTTCTCAAGGGTATTTGTGCGCAAGTCAATGAAACAAATTTGAGTGGAATTCAAACTCAATTCTCTGATTTCTCATTCTGAGCTGATATTTTTTTTTTATAAGCGTTTCACCCTGAGCAAGGCATGTCACTGCCACTACTGCACAGTGGGCTACATATAGTGGAGAAAGGATGATTAAATATAGGAAATGTCAGAGGGTGGGTGATAGGCGGGTAAGGATACCGAGAATGAGGGCTGGGTAGATGAGAGTGTTCTGAGAATAATTGGGAGTTAGTGTGATAGGAGGTGTCTATTGACCCTACATTTAAACACCTGGAGATTGTAGCTGTTGGGAAAGCAGACTTGTGGAAGGGAGTTCCACAGGCGGGAAGCATGAGAAAAGAAGCTGTTGGAGTAGAAATTACGGTTACATCTTATCTGTTTAACTGTAAAAGGGTGGGACCTAGTTGCTAATCTAGTATCTCATGTCAATTCCTGCTTAGGCGGCACCAGTGCTCTAAGTTCATCGGAGCAGAAGCCATGAAAGTACTTGTAGAAGAGGCACAGGGAAATCACATCACACCGGTGAGAGAGTGGTTGCAGCCGGTCTGCCAAGTCAGTATCAACCACGTTACAGATCCTCCTTTGTATTTTGTCAAGAAGCCCAAGGAGAGCAGCAGGGGCACCTGACCAGATATGGCAGCAATATTCAATACACGGGCGGATGGTAGATTTATATATGTGCAGAATAGATTCAGGTGGGAAAAACTTCCGGGCCCTGCACAGAGAGCCGACTTTCATAGCAGCAGATTTGACAATGGATTCAATATAGTCATTACATTTGAGGTCCACCGAAAGTGTAAGGCCAAGGAGGCATAGTATTTTATCCGTTACACCACAATGCTTAGAAGTCAATTTACACAATATCTCAATAAAAATTTGTGTGCTTGAATGACTTAAAAACAAAATGAAAGGAAATGAGAAAAAGGGGGATAAAGACCGGCTTTTATTAACAGTTTTTAGGCATTGAAATCTATTAAGTATGATAGGCAGCATCTAATCTTACCTGGCTTTATATAGATAAGGAAAATAAAGAAAATCAACTGACTTCAATATACTTTGTATAATTTGCTGTAAAAACTATTGACACTGTTCACTTGGTAAGAATGTTGATTCAATTGAAACTACTGTATAAAAGCAATGAAGAAAATAGTTCTATTTTAATTTTCTACACTGTCAGATTTTATTCAAGAAGTTAGTGTTTTCACAATAGAATTGGTATAAATAATTCAGTATTTATAAAGTTTTTAGCATCTGTTAATATGAGCAATATATCACATGTTCATGTGTTTTCGTTTCTAATATCTATCCTTATTAAAAATATTAGTAACAACTTGTTTCAGTGTTGTCAGCTTTTATTATGTCAACAAAGTGCGACTTAAATTCTTATTTCTAAATAAATTTAAAGGTCACAGTAATATATTTACCACAGTATCATATATCAGTCAGTTAAGTGCTATATGTGATACACGCTTGGGCGATCAAAAAGAGTCTCAAAAGAGACATGACTGACTGGGCAGAAGATTATCCAGCAGTAGGTTGCCATTGCTTTCTGCAGTAGACTGGTTGCCGACCAAGGCTATAGAACTCAATCTGTTCTATTATTTAACCCATAACTGGATGGAAGAGACAGATTAATACCTTTCCCAAGGGTATTTGCGTGTAAAGGAATGCAAAGAATTCAACTGGAATTTGAACTCGGCTCTCCAATTTCTTGTTTCGAGCCAATATCCACTGCGCCACAACGCACATCCTAGTATCGTATATACATGAACAAATTATTATTTTACATATTAATATAGTCTTGTTGACATTCTATAACTTTCATCAATCTTTTCACCTTTTGATTGTTAAGTTTTCTACTGTTTCAACTTGCAACAGATTTTGTTGCTTTCCAGTAATCTTTTTTGCTTGAATTTCTCATATACTTGTCCACTAATGTTTTCCATTAAAGTACTATGAACACAATTTTTGGTATTTTTTAAACACTCATTTTGGGTAAAGTAATACCCTTGGGAAAGGTATTAATCCATCTCTTCCTTCCAGTTATGGGTTAAATAGCAGGACAGATTGGGTTCTATAGCCTTGGTCGGCAACCAGTCTACCGCAGAAAGCAATGGCAACCTACTGCGGGATAATCTTCTGCCCAGTCAGTCATGTCTCTTTCGAGACATGATCGCCCAAGTGTGTATCACGTATGGCACTTGACTGACTGACTGAATCAATAGCTAGTATTTTCAGAATGTGAAATGGCATTGTCTTGTATGAATATACTCTTTAGTTTATGATCTGTCCCAAACAAAGTGCAATCTAAATTCAGGTAGAATGGGTTCTCTCAGACAATTAATAGACAAAAGTTTTATTTTGGAGGCTTTAAAATTAACAAGCCATTCCTTCCTCCAGTTAACAGCAGATTGTAGGTTGGCTGCTAATTTGACCTTATCAAACTAATCAGACTCACTATTAAGATACAATGGTTATGAAGTGATGGAAAGCAATGATTGTTCATGTTTATCATTGAAATGTCAAATTAATGTTTGTTGTTAATGTTTGCATTCTTATTCATTGCTCTTAGTTAAATTCATTTAATAAGTTTTCTGATTTTTCTAAATTCAAATTAAAAAAATACTGCAAGGAAAATGCTGTTTTATAAAAGAATTTTATGTAAGAATTCTAGATCAGAATTAACCCAAATGTACGATCATTGCTCTCCACCACCTTTTACAGAATTTCCAACGTACTTGAAAGGACAAGTAGCGACATGAATTTTTATTTATTTATTCATTCAGCAGTCTGCCATTTAGTCCCACTGCACTAAATCTGCCTTTGTTGCTTTTAGTGCAAGTACAACAGCATTAGTTAGGAGAAACCCACCAATGTATACAATGTTTTTTTTTTTGTTTTTTTATCTGGAGTTGAACTGCTTTTTAGCTTTATTTCTATCATGGTGTCTATGATGTTTTATCTTATATTTCTATCATGGTGTCACCGAAGAAAAAGAAACTGAAGGAAAAAAAACCATGACACAAAAGAAGATAAGAATATAAGTTAAAGAAAAAATCATGGAAAAGAGAGAACAGAAAGAAAATGAAAGAAAATGAAAGAAAAGAAAAGGAGGAAGGAAAAAAGAACAAAATGAAAGGAAGAATCAGGATAAAATAAAGAAGAAAGAAAAGTTAAGTAAAAATAGAAGGAAATGAAGGAAAATAACAGAAGGAAATAGAAGAAAGAAAAACACAATGAAAGAAAAAAAAAGAAGGTAATGGATAAAAGAAGTTAATGAAAGAAGAAAAAAGGAAAAGAAAAAAGCAAAGGAAATGAAGGAAGGAAAAAGAGGAAAAGAAAGAAAATAAGAATTGAAAAAAAATATGAAAGAAACAGAAAAGAAAATGAAGAAAAGAACTAGATGGAAATGTAGAAAAGAAAGAAAGAAAGAAAGAAAGAAAGAAAGAAAGAAAATTAAGGAAATTTTAGAAGAAAATAGAAAGAAGAGGAAAGAGAAGGAAGGAAAAAACGGAAGAAGAAGCTAAAAAAAGAGGGAGAAAGAGAGAGAAAGAGAGAGGGAAGACAGAAAAGAAGAGAAATAAAAAGGAGTGAGAAAATCAAGAAGGAAAGGGAGGTGGAGAAGAAAGAAAGAAAGAAAGAAAGAAAGAAAAGAGAATAAAAGGGAAAGAAGAATTAATTTCAGCTGATTGATAAATATTAGCCAAAATATGAAATATATACAGCAAATGAACAGAAACACCCTATTGAAAATTACTTATAACTTTTGTCAAATAAAAAAATTTGCAAGAAACAAAATATAGTGTGATCTCTAAAGTGGTATGATTTCATTGCTAATTTCTGCTTTTATTTCAGAATGATAATTATAGCCAAGAATGCATCCTGTTAAAAAGTGCGGCAGTCTATGGTACAAGTGCAGAGAACTATAAAAACAATATTTTAACTCTTTGAGGTTATAACAATGCATACAAAGCCAATATATAGAGCTAAATTAAGCCTTATAAATACACAAATTCCTGATATTTTGTAATATTCATAACATAAAAAAAATTTTTTCACTGACTTGCGAAATTTGATTTCATCTTTATACTTCAAAATTGTTTACAGCAATTTTGATTCAGTTCCACTCTACTCTAGTTCTTTTTATTATTTTTGAATTCAGTGAGTTTGTGTGTTTTTATCACATTTGAATTTTGTGCATCTGTGTGTGTATCTTAGGTTTATCATGTTGTTTTTTGAGGAAAAGCTTGTTTTTTTTATATTTCTTAACACATCATGAGTGTGTCATAATCTGCATTTGTGTAGATAGGTATTACTCTAAATTTACCTCCATTGCATTCATGTAAATATTAGGAGACATCCAATTTTATGTTATTGGCTAGTTTAATTCTGTGCAAGGCTACTCTTTTGTTCAGGCTTTGTGTCACCCCCATGTATATTTTTGCAAATTCATCACATTTTAGAGTATAAATTACATTTTTATGCCCTAAAAGGGTGGTAGAACCTGTAAGGGTCCCAGCTATGAGCAAATAGTAAACACCTAAACATGGAAATATAAAAATTAATTAGAAAAAATAGCCAGCAATACAGTTTTGGAAAAATAAAAATTTACCAAAGCTCCCAAGAAAATAAAATTTTGGCATTAAATGACCCTTAAGGAGTCAATTAGCCATTAAACAAATCAAACCAAACCCAGGTATGGATTAAACTGGGTCCTTTAGTTTTTGCTGACAACCTTCTAAGAGAAGAACAACCTTGAGTTGAAAATCAGGAGAGAGCTTTTTGGTCACTTTGTGGCACGCTATGAACCAATTCTCTGTAATCTCTTCCAAAAATTGTGGTTGGTTCTTCAGAAGCCTTAATCACTACATATGTGTAAAGCCTAAAAGGTAGTCCAGTGGTTCAGTTCTAAGAACTGAAATGCTATGTCCCCTTATATTGTAATTGACTATATAATTTATTTCTTAATTTCTTATAAAAGGTAATTTTTGTTACTTATACTTCCACTTGTGTTGAGTGATCAGTGCACCCTTTGCTGCAAAACTTAATCTCTTCTGAAAGAAGTAGCATTTACTTAAGACAAGAACTGATGCTTTTGTAGAGATGCAAAAGACAATCATCTCCCTTTGGTTGAGATGTTGAGACTAGGATCATGTGACAGCTGCTTAGTAACATCAGCTCATAGGATGACAAAAGCAAGTAAGTCTATAGTTCACATCCTGGAGTCAAACCAAGCATTTGCTTTTTTAGCACAAGAAGGTTAAACTGGCATCCCAGGCCAGCTACCATGGGTCAGCACACAAACCTGTAACACCATTTTCCAAGAAACATAAAGGACAAATCTGGCTTGCTTGAATTATAGAAACTATCCCTGGCTTGCAGTCTTCTTGGTGGAAAATAGCCATGAATCACCGTTTTTCAGTTAAGAAATATGTTCTCAGTAGACACCTAGAAGATGAATCCAACCTGCTTGATTTCCTGCTGAAAAATAGAAATATGGTCACACCACATGACCTTACCATTCTTCCCAAGAAACAAAAGAATCCTTCAGGATCTCAAATTTCCTTTGTGAATTATTACAAGTAAAACCCTTTGTTGCTATAATTTTTACACTGCTTATTGTTGTATATACATACCATAGTTTCTCTTTATGAGACAAGTGTAAATATTCATATATAATTTTGTGTATGACTTAGCAGTGTATATAAATTTCTTTGATAAATAAATACTTTGACATTCCTTTTCTTTCAGCTATTCTGTTCTGTCCATGTATTAAGGCGTTACCATATCATGGATAAATTGGTTAAATGCAAACTAGGAATATTCCTTTCCTTGATAACAACCCCATTACTTTTATGATGGGCATAGGAAAGTTACTGGCAGTTGCCTCCCCACCAAGGATCTAGCAAAAGTGATAGACACAAAAATGCAATTTTAATTAGCTCTTATTACTTCAATTATAGAGCATACCATTTGTGTGAATATCAGCTTTATTATATAAACCCTGCCAAAAAAGTAATTTTTATTCCAGACTTAAGTTTCATCAATAAGTTCATAGCCTAAGAAGTAAAATTCAGAATTCCAAACCACAGAGAACAGGAAACCACTCCAGTATTCTTCCAAAAAATTCATAAAGAAAAAGAATATGTGGAGAGTCATTAACAACTTTTCCCATAAAAGACATGACATTTAAAATGTAGTACTGGCAAATCATACCATGATGTTTCCCAAGAAACTAGAAATTCAGAAGTAGTAAAGAAAAAGGAATCTGTAGAGAGTTTTGATCATCTCATTCTTGAAGGAATATGTCATTTATAGAAAAAAGAATGCCAGTCATATGACCAAGACAAAATATTTATCATATGCAACAAATATTCATGTTGGGATATACCCCTGCACATAATTCAGTGGTGAGCATAATAACTTAAATGGAATAATATTACATCATGAATATATATATATATATATATATATATATATACATAGAGAGAGAGAGAGAGAGAGAGAGAGAGAGAGAGAGAGAGAGAGAGAGAGAGAGAGGACTGGTAGACTTTGAAAAACAGTAGCTACTCTGGTGTGTATGCATCGCTCATTCAGTAAAATGAATTAGAGCACTCTAGCTATTGGGTGCGTATAATGATAATATATGTGCTAAAAAGTCTGCCTGCTTCCACAGAACGCCCATAGACTAGAGGTAGAATCGCCGACTGACGCCAATTCAGTCGGGTTTCAATCCTGGGTTAAAAAGCAATCGGAGTCTAACTGTACTGATAAGCTGTGATACAGCGAAACAGATCTGTCTGTGGATGAATATATATATATATATATATATATATATATATATATATATACATATATATATGAGTGAAAAAGAGAAAACAGGACAACTAACACATCACTCAAAAAGTCCTGGGCCTGAAATATAGATGGCGCCATTAATAAAAAATCTATATGATTTTTATAAAGTACTAATGTTCAAACGACATGTGACAAAATTTGTGCCTAATCAGATCATTAGTTTACAAATTGCATTTATTTATATGAAGATATTGTTGAAAATTTTCAAAACAATGGAAAAATTTGAATTTCATATGTTGATAAAGCACTGCTTTCTTATGGGGAAAAATACTGTTCAAGCAAAGTAATGGCTTGATCAGTGTTATTCAGACTCTGTTCCTTCAGAAACAATATTTAAGAGGTGGTATACTGACTTTAAATGGAGCCATACATACACAAATGATGTTGAACGCTTCCAAAATCAACAGCTGTCCCAAAAAGCACCAAAAAAAATTCACAAACTCGTTTTGGCTGATCATAAATTGAAGTTTGGTGAGATAGCAGAGAAGTTGAACATATCAGAAGGCAGTGGATTCACTATTTTGCATGAACATTTGACAATGAGAAAGCCGTGTTCAAAGTGGGTGGTGTGTTTGCTCACAGTCGATCAAAAACAACAATGCGTCGATGATTCAGAGTGTTCTTTGCAAATGTTTCAATGCAACAAGAAGAAATTTTTGTGTAAATATGTGACAATGGATGAAACATGGATCTGCCACTTTACTCCAGAGTTAAATTGGCAGTCAGCTGAGTGGGTAACAGCAGGTGAAAGCTACCCAAAGCAACCAAAGATGCAAACATCAGCAGACAAAATTTTGGTCTCCGCATTTTAGGATGCGCAAGGTATTTTGTTCATTGATAACCTTGAGAAAGAAAGAACCATCAATAGTGAATATTATATAACATTATTGGTACGTTTGAAGGAAGAAATCGCCAAAAACAGCCAGAAATGAACAGGAAAATGTGACCTTTCACCAAGACAATGCACTGTGTCACAAGTCGATTGCAACAATGACAAAATTGCACTTTGAATTGCTTCTGTATCCACCATATTCTCCAAATCTTGCCCCTAGCGACTACTGGCTGTTTGCAGACCTCAAAAGAATGCTTCCGGAAAAGAAATTTGGCTCCA